>JANZLB010000004.1:24425219-24435227 GCA_026167865.1 Notarius quadriscutis | reverse complement strand
ATTCCCATCCTTGGATTTCTTCCTTCAAGGCCCTCTTTTCCTCTCGCTTTATCTACAATGGGAATGGTTATTTTTCTTTCTTTTCTTTCATTCTTCTTTTTCTACTTTTCCCATCACCAATGCATTTAAATCCCAAATTTTCATCCTTTGTAGTCTTTGCTGACATTTAGATGTGCGAAAGGCGCCGTTGCTTACAAACAAAAAGGTCGATTGGATGGTCAAAATGTCCAGGATTTTTGTCAGACACAGGTGGCAACCCTACAAGCTACTGTCAAAGATATGGAAATGTGAGACCATTCCAGAAGCCTGGACTGATTGTAAAGTTGGCAAAAAAGGGAAATTTAAGAGAGTCTAAGAATTATAGAGGCATTACATTATTGTCTATTGGGAAGATTTTGGGGAGAATTGTGACTGACAGAGTAAGAAATGGAGTGGATAAAACACTGAGAAAGGAACAGGCAGATTATAGAAAAGGAAGATGGACAGTAGATCAAATCTTCATCTTACGGAATATCATAGAACATCAAACAATTCTATATATGAACTTTATAGACTTTGAGAAGGCTTTTGATTCTGTCCATCATGAAAGCTTGTGGGGGATCATGCAGAAATATGGAATTCCCAAGAAGATTGTAAGAATAGTGAAATAGTTTTACAAAGACTTTCAGTGTGCTGTAGAAGATCAGGGAGAAACGAGTGAGTGGTTTGACATTAAGACTGGAGTTAAACAAGGCTGCAATGTGTCAGGATTTTTGTTCTTGATCGTAATGGACTGGGTATTAAGAAGGACTGTTGGTAAAGGTGAGAATGGGATAAGGTGGAAGTTTACATCAAAGCTTGATGACTTGGATTTTGCTGACGACATTGTCCTGCGCTCTGCTACTAAAGAACATATTCAAGAGAAAACAAGGAAATTGGATGAAGAAGCCAGATGGGTGGGACTTAAAATCAATCTGGAAAAGATGAAAGTGCTGAGAATAAATGCGAGGAATCAAGCAAAGATAACGATTGATGGACAGGATATTGAGGATGTTGAAGAGTTTACACATCTAGGAGCTAAAGTTTGTAAAGAAGGAGGTGGAATGAAAGATTTGAAAAACTGATTATGAAGAGCAAGGGGGGCATTTATCAGACTAAAGAGAATTTGGAGCTCTAACAACATCTCAAGAAAAACAAAACTAAAATTGTACAAGATGCTCGTATTGCCCATATTGCTGTATGAATGTGAAACATGGAAGATGAATAAAGGAGACAATAGGGCAGTGAATGTGTTTAACAATAAATGTTTGAGAAAGATCCTCTGCATCCATTGGCAAGATCACATAGGTATGGATGAGTTGCTAGAAAGAGCAAGCATGAAACCACTGAGTGAAGAAGTGAAACTTTGCTGATGGAAGATGATTGGTCATATTCTTAGGCAAGATCGAGACAATGATTTGTAATGTGGCAATAGCCTGAAGGGAAAAGGAAAAGGAAAAAAGGAAGACCAAAAACAACATCGAGACGGACTGTGGAACAGGAAAGAAGAGAGATGGGCTGGAGTACATGGGATGAGGTGTGGGTCATAGTGGCCAACAGGGAGAGGTGGAGGAGCTCTGTGAAGGCCCTATGTGCCACGAGGCATGACGAGGACAGGTAAAAAGGTAACTGAGCATATGAATGCGTGCGCGCACACACACAGGGGAATGCAGCTCCTTCTCTTGTTACTGAAAGATGCAGAGACATACATTAATAGACAGCCAGTAATTCGACATAAGTGTAACTCATGATATGTTACCTGCTGGTTCAATCTGACTCCTCGCTGTTCACAGCTGACACTCGACCATACCCTCGATGTCACAATCCAGCTGTAGTTTTTTGGTTATTAAGGATAGATTATTTTGAGTGGTAGTGGAGTATGCAACATGATACCCAGAAATGGAGCCTCTTTGCAGCATCTCAGCATGCCATCTTGTTGAGAAACTCATCAGTGTTATAATAAGTAGTTATATTTATATAGCACCTTTCACAATCCCAAGGTCACTTTACATAAAGGAAAGAGGAGGAAGGGGATAAAATGAAGCAGACGAAGCAGTGAAGTAGGAAGAGAAATATTTATTTAATTGTAAAATCTTTAACTGAGATTTGAAAGTAAAGAAAAAAAAAAAAGAGTAGTCATGGACAGACTGAGGACAGGAATTCCAGAGTTTGGAGGGCCATGGCACTGAAGGACCTGCCTCACAGCGTGGAAAGTCTGGTGTGTAGGACAGCAAGGAGAGCAAGAAGGGGAGTAAGGGGTCAAAAGCACACTAAGTTACAGTGGAGCAAGGGTATGCAGGGCTTTGAAGGTGCGAAGCAAGATTTTGAACTTAATCTGGGACAGAAACGGTAGCCAGTGTTGCTGAGAGAGAATGGTGGTGATATGAGCAGAATGCTTGGTGTGGGTGAAAACTCTAGCTTCAGAGTTCTCAATAAATTACATTTTGGTGAGGGACTTTATATGTTGATCAAAATTAAGTGATGGGTCAAATAGTACACCACGACTTCTGATAACGGGAACAGGCTTAAAAAGCATACCATCAATAGTAACAGAAAACTTGGAGGATTTATATAACAGGGATTTGGGGCCAACAAGTAAAACTTCAGCTTTATTTGTGTGTAACTTGAGAAAGTTTTCCTGCATCCAAAGCTTTAAATCAGAGAAACAATTGGTTAGTGAATTGGGAGGGGAGTCTGTGGGGAAGTATGTACTGAAATGTAATTGAATATCATGTGCATAGCAGTTAAAATTTAAGGCCATGGCTATGAATAATCTGACCAAGGGGTATGATGTAGATTAGAAAGAGAAGGAGTCCAAGAATTGATCCCTGAGGGACCCCATGCATAAGAGGACTTGTGTGGACCTATTGTGATAGTGTTGTCTGTTTGTAAGATGTGACCTGAACCAATGAAGGACTATGTCAGTGATACCAATAGAGAAAAGACTGCATTAAAGTCAAGGAGGAGGATGAGTGAACGACTATCGGCAGACTGGAGGAGATCATTAACAACTTGCAGAAGAGCGGTTTCAGTGCTGTGATCTGTATAGAACTCAGATTGAAAAAGCTTGTAGAGTGTGTTATCATTGAGAAAGGAATGAAGTTGTGTAGTTACCACTCTTTCCATCACTCTAGATAGAAAAAGAAGAACAGAGATAGGTCTGTAACTGGAAAGAGATGTTGGATCCTGTGACCGTGGGGGCACGGTCAGCTGTGGGCAGCGAGGAGTCAGGTAGAACCAGCAGGTAGCACATGATGAGTTTCACCTGTGTTTAATTACTGGCAATTTACTTACTGCATACATGTCTTCTGTGTTCTTTCAGGGAAGCCAGTAACTAGAGAGGAAGAGAAGCAATGGAGCGCCATGTGTTTGTGTCTGTGTGCTTAAAGTGCAGAGAACAATAAAGTCACTGAAAAGTTAACGTTGAAAAAAAAACAAAAAACCTGCACATTGAGTTGTCGAGCCTGTCTCCCATTTTCTCATTCTCTAAACTGCAATTGTGTTACACTGGTGCTGAAACCTGGGAGTGAGGAGAAAGTGCTGTCATGGAGTTCACATCAATCACAGAGATCCACCAGACCCTTGTCAGCAACCACCAAGCTTAACATCAGGCTCTCGTCACACTGTGTGCAGATCAGGAGCAGCATTTAGGTACTCCAGCGGCCACACACACAGTTACTGTTGTCAAGCCCCATGTGTAACTACAACTCAAGATGGGGCTGCAGGACGATTCAAAGGTGTTTGTGGAGCTGTTTGAGAATGCCGTTGAAGTGTGCTCATGGCCAACCTCACAGTAGGTGGTCCGCCTATTGCCACTCCTGTCAGGGAAGCCCAGCCCACCAGCTCTCAGCCACAAAACTAGTGGAGTATCCAGACCTGAAACAGGCTATTCTGCAGTGGATTGGTTGCACACCAGAACATCACCAGTGTTTCTACACACTGGCATATAGTGAGATCGGCTGCCTATTCACCTTCACACAACAACTCCGTGATGCCTGCAGATGGTGGCTGCTGACTGGAAAGTGCAATGCCAAGGACATCATCAACTAAGTGGCACTGGAGCAGTTTGTTGTTTGACTGCCAAGAAGAATGTCATTCTGAGTACAGTGCAGCATTGCTGGAGGAGGCAGTCCAGCTGGTGTAGGACTAACTGGGGGTGTTTCTGGGAGCAGGAACCTTCTCTCTCTCTCTCTCTCTTTGCCTCTCCCCTCCCCTGGCACCATGGAAATAAGTGCCAATTCCCCCAAGCTCACTCCCCAAACCCATGTTACATTAGTGCACTCCCCATTCTCCCTCACCCCCTTGTACTTCTGTGCAAATGCTGCTGTTAATTCCTTCTCTCTCTCTCCACAGGTGGAACTGTGCTCAAAACAACTGGGAGAAAGCCTGTCTACAGGCACGATGGGTAAGCTGGGTATTTCCGGGATCAGCATCCCCATACAGATCTGGGGATTCTGATCTGCATTCCTGACATGCCTTGGGCTTCCCCTGATCGAGCAGGAGCATACTGAGTGGCAGTGAGTATTCAAGAGGGTACACATCAGGCCTTGGTGGACTCAAGGTGTAATCAGACCACAGTTCATCAAAGCCTTAGTCAATGTGCAGCACTGGGCGATGCTCAACGGATTAAGGTGAGGTGTGTGCACAGGGATGTTCACAAGTATCCACTGGTGCCTGTCACAATCCAGTTCAGGGGTGAAAAGCACAGTGTGATGGCAGCAGTTAGTCCTTGCCTCACACATCCATTAATCTTGGGGACAAATTTGCTGGAGTTTAAAAAGTTAATAAAACATTTGTTAATGTGAATGGGTCGTGTTGTCGCGCACCTCAGGGGAATTCTGGTGCAACATTATCTGGGTAGGTGGTCCCAGGGCTGTCTGCATCAAGGGGACATGGAGGGTGGGGAGCGCTCTGCTCCCCTACAAGGATTTCCTTTCAGAACAGTCACAAGATGAAACTCTGAGGCATGCTTTTGACCAGGTGAGAGCAATTGATTGTCAAAACCTCTAGTCTAATGTTGCACTCTCCTAACTGTATTTGTCTGTTATTAAAGATAGGGTATATTGAGTGACACAGGACACTCAAACAGGAGAGGAAATGACCCAATTGCTGTTCCTGAAGAGCCATAGGGAACTTTTATTCCATGCAGCTCATCATAATCCCATGGCGGGGCATTTAGGCTGAGATAAAACACTGAACGGACTCATAGCCCACTTGTATTGGCCAGGCATCTAATGGGTGGTCCTTACTCTCTGATGTTACCTGCCAGGACACGCTTTCATTCTCTGTTCCAACAATGCCCTGGTCCGGTGGCTCCACTGCATGAAGGATTGCCAATATGCAAATCACTTGATGGTATCTAGCTCTTCAGCCCATTAAGTTTGAGGTGGTCCACAAGCTGGGGGAACAGATGGTAGTGATGGATTATGTGTTCTGCTGGGGGGGAAGTCAGCTGCAGGCCAGAGGGCTCCCTGGCCTGAGTCAGGAGATGGAGGAATGTAATAGCAGGGGCATGGTTGAGCGTCAGCTGTAAGTGGTGAGGAGTCAGGTAGAACTGGCAGGTAACATGTGATGAGTTTCAGCTATTTGAGATTGCTGGCAATTTACTTGTGTCATCTATGTTCTTTCAGGGAAGCCAGTAACTAGAGAGAGAAGGAGTATTGTGTGGATGTGTCTGTGTGCTTAAAGTACAGAGAACAGTCACTGAAAAGTGAATTTTGAACTAAAAAAATAAATAAAATGCACCTTGAGTTGTCAAGCCTGTCTCCCATTTCCTCATTCCCTAAACTGTGAGAGAGTTACAGATCCAAGTTGGGTTTCTTAAAGGGTAGTGGTAGTAGGAACAGAGCCAGAAGAGAAACATGTATTAATTACTATGGCAATTGGAATATATATATGAACAAGCCTTAGGAAGAGGGGTGGGGGAAGGGTCAAGCTGAAAGGAGGAAGGATTAGATTTAATGATGATTTCAGTTACAGAAAGAGAGTCAACAGGTGTGAAACACTGAGTTTTGTGACCAGAGTAGGAAACTTATAGGAGAGAACGATTGAAAAGTAGAAGCAAAATGGTGGTTAATTTTGTTTTCAAAAGAATGTACAAAAGCCTGACACTGCTCAGCTGTATTATGGCACACTAGTACAGGAAATTGAAGGAGTTTGTTAACAGATGTGAAGAGTGTTCTTAGCCTAGATTTAACACCATTTATGATGGACTAGTAGTTGGAGCAAGCAGCATTTAGGGCATCCGTATACTTGTGCATATGCTCAGTGTATAGTTGTGAGTGGACAGTAAGGCCGATTTTCTTATAAAGGCACCCAATACGCCATCTAGTGGCCTTCATTACTCTGAGCTCAGGGGTGAACCAAGGGCAAGGTGGCTGGGACAAGCCTATTCTTTAAAGGGGGCTAGATCATTAAGCAATCAAGAGATAGAGTCATTTTAAAGGGAAACCATACTGTTAGGGAAGAAGAGTTTATGTAAGTCAGACAGGGATGAGGACTGAAGAGAAGCAGCAAACACACTGGAATTGACAGACCTAATATCATGATAGGAGACAAAGATTTTCTACAAATGAGGAGGAGTAGTAATGTGAAAGGTACATTTGATAAGCTTACGATCAGAGATACCAGAGACAGAGATGTCATTCAAACCAATAGAACATGACCATGAGTGTGAGTTGAAAAGTCAACATGGTGTATCAAGTTAAAACATTCTAACATTGAGATAAACTTGAAGACTGAGATGTGTAGGAGCATTTAGTTTTCACACGGATAGTAAAGTCACCAAGCACAATTATGGCAGGGCAAAGAGATGAGATAATTGTGTAAGGGTCACCTTAGTCTGCCAACAATGTTATACAGTATGTCTGTGTGAATTTGCAGTTATTTACATACTTTTGTTTTGATATGTGTTTCTCCTGGGGCATTGTTTCCACTTGCTTCATACATACAGTTTTTTGGGACATGGACAAAATACACTGTGGCATGGACCAGTATAAAGGGGGAGCCCTTTATTAGGCCACCATGCCTCATTGTCTGCTACCCAGTGCAGTGCGGGATTTGTTTTCCTTCTCTTCCTTGGGAAATTTTACCTTTGTTGTTTTTAATGTCTGTGTAGAACTTTGGGGACATAGGAACTGTGTACAGTTGGGGCACAAGAGACTTTTCAAGCCATTTATTTTGTTTGGGGGCTCGCAGGGTAGAAAGGGCTTTTGTGGAATGCTTTTCTGTATACAGTACCAGTCAAAAGTTTGGCCACACCTTCTAATTCAGTGTTTTTTCTTTCTTCTTCTTTCAGCTGCTCCCTTTAGGGGTCACCACAGCAGATATGTTCCACGTATTTGATTTGGCATAGTTTTTACACCAGATGTCCTTCTTGGCGCAATCCTCCTGGGCTTGGGACAGGCACCAAGTATGCAGTCGCTTGTGCAACCCCAGTGGCTGGGTATTTTTACCTAATCTGCATGTTTTTGAACTGTGGGGGAAACCGGAGCACCTGGAGAAAACTCACACAGAAAGGCCTCTGTTGGCCGTGAGGTTCGAACCTGGAACCTTCTCGCTGTGAGGCAACAAGTGCTAATCACTGCACCATGCAAAATTTAAAATTTTTTCTTCATTTTTATTAATTAAAAGAAACTTCATGCCTTAAAGTAATGATATACTGTTGTTTCTCTTTACTGAGTTGAGTGGTTCTTGACATAATATGGATTACTATAGTTGTTGCATAGGGCTATTTACTGCATGATGGTCTCAAACATAATAAAAAAGCAAGAGGTTCTACTAATTAACTGACTACTTCATGAAGCTGGTTGAGATGATGCCAATAATGTGCAAAGCTGTTATCAAGGTAAATGGTGGATACTTTGAAGAATCTAAAATATGACCATTCTCTGCACCCTCAAATACCCTTAAATTAAAGTAAAAATAAACAAAAAAAGTCTGCACATTGAGGTCTATTCATTATACTGTATAATTTCAACTCCAATATACTGTGACAGTTAAAATAACAAAAACTTTGTTCATGGCTAAATTGATTGTGGGGATGTCAACTAGTTGGGTGATGGAAAGAAAAAAAAACAGCAAAGCAGATGGTAAAAAATTTCTTAGTCTGAATATTTAGTCAGATGTTTCACACTTGATGTACTCAATTCAATTGAAGCGGAGAGCTGTGCATGAGGTCCCACTCAGTTAGTTTGCAGTCAGATTGATGACTCATGCCAGCTCAAAAGTCTCATTTTTAGATGCTCCTGAGGCTAGAGTTGAACATGGCATTAAAACCTCCCTGAAACTGTCAGATGGAGCCTGAGATCTATGTATCATTAAGCTAGGATTTTATTATCCTTAAACTTCAAGGAGTTCCAGTGCTGCACTGTGTCAATCAACGATTTCACCTGAGCTGCCAGCTCATTTTAAAAACTGATATATCCATAAATAGGGTAACAGGATACACCAATTATGCTGCAGATTTATTGCACCAATTTATTTGCTTTCATGATTGATATTGTTGCCTAAAAAAAGCACTGAAGCTGGTAACATAAATTTTAGCTTGTGTTTGGGTGTTCACTGAAGTGCGGTTTAGTGCCTGCACAAATTAAATAACCTAAAAATAGCAATATCCTAAACCAGTATTTGCTTTAACTATGTGAAAGACAAATAATCTACTACTTTTTTTTAATTACTGGTCAACTATTATGGTTATGCATTGATTTAACAGGCAGTTGAACTTAATTATTGCAACAATCATAAATGGTATAAATAATTACCTGATTATTAGTGTTGTCAAATTATTACCTGATTAGTATTGTTATTTAATAATTACTGATTATTATTAGAATGGTCACTCGTATTTCTCTGCTGTGCACATCTGTGGGGACCTAAAGACTTCTTGGTAATGGAAGGGGGAAATCTCAGAAGTAAGAAGTCAGAGCTGTATAAATAATAGTGCAACGAACTACATACACTATACAAACGGCGTCTGGTAGAACAGCATTACTATGTTTGCTAAAGCATGTGCATTTAAAAGGTCTTTACGCTCAGATGTGTGAAAATCATTTATATGTTTAAACTGATGTGTAAATAATTCACTGAAACTGATGCTTTTAAAATAGTCCTTCTCTTCTTCATCACTCACAAATTAATGGTAATCCTAGTCCAGATACTGGACAATGTACGTCACATACTCATATAGAGGATACTAAATTGTATATCATATTGTATTATATCAGATTCAGTGGTATCATTGAATACTGAATCATTACCTTATGAATCAAAATTGTATTGTATGGAAGCTTGAGGCTTAAACCCCTGTTGTCTGCCTTACTCACCCCATTTACTACCAACTAAAACAGGGCAGGCTGCATGTCTTGTTCGGTAATCTCCCTCTCCACTCCTGAAGAGATTATACCAGAACACTGCAGTACCCTAGAAGCAGAGGAAAGAAAACACTCTTGACACTATACAACATAGACACATACAATATATGGCCACCTGATCATAATACCCATATGTAGGCCATCCCCAAACAGTTGCCACAAAGTTGGAAATGCACAACTGTCTTCATACACTATAGTCCAAACCTGTTCAATTTTGACAATGCCCCTGTGGACACATAAAATGCATAAATATGTGGTTTGCCAAAAGTTAGTGTGGAAGAACTGGAGTGGCCTGCACAGTACCCTGATCACATATCCACTGAACACCTTCATGAGGAGTTGGAACACCAATTTTACATCAGGCCTTCTTGCCAAACATCACTGCCACATCACTGCACAACATCTCGTGCTCTTGTGTTTCAATGAGCACAAATTCCTATAGCCACTAAGCTTTGCGTCATGTTCATTACTAGAGTCACAGGGTCAAAAATGTTACCCATCTTGCCTCATAACAGTGATAAATAAAAAAAAAAAATAGTGTGTGTGTATATATATATAAAAGTATACACACACACACACACACACACACACACAAATATATATATATATATATTTTTTT
>JANZLB010000004.1:23726796-23738796 GCA_026167865.1 Notarius quadriscutis | reverse complement strand
GTGTGGAGGGGGGGGGGTTGGAGGCCTGATTATGCTATGTAGAGTTTGCTACTTCTACCAATTTAAGTAATTTTTAAATTGGTAGAAGTAGCCAACTCTAAAGTCAATTTTGTTATTTACTTGGAAGCAGTGCATGGTCATGGTCAAGGAAAACTCTGGCTATTCAACCCATAGCCCTGTTGTTTGAGGGAGGTCACTGAGTGCTGTCAGTAGGAGAAAAAAAAAAAAAGAAAATAAAGCACAGACTGAACAATGAACTGGCAGCTGAAGATAACCTATGAGAGCAACTTAACTTGCCCCCGTTGGTTATCTTTAGCTGCTGGTTTGCTATTAGGTCTGTGTTTTAATACATTTTCTCTTTCTTTTTCTTACAATGTTACATTGCTCTGTAACATTATTTCCCACTCATTGCCTAGAATATAGTGGCCCACCATAGTCTAATTTGCCCCATTGTCCAAATATGTACCCAAAATATTTTAGTTGAATGCATGCTGATGTTTGAGGTTCTCTTGCCTCTCCTGCCTTTCAGTGCCCCCCCAAGAAAATCTTGGAAGGGCCCCCCCCCATGGCAGGATTAGTCATAAAGAACGTTGTGGGGTTCTCCCCAAACAATTTTTTTCTTTAATTTCAAGTTATTTTCAATTTCACTGTTTGTGGTTTGAACAAAAGAGCTACCCTATGGGTTGAACATGCCTTGAATTTTACTTTCAGGGCAATGTGGTCCTCAGGGTAAGTGCTTGTGGACAACAATAAGATGTGCGACCATATTACAGTAAAGCTTACTTGTTTAGATTGATATTTAAGACACAGTTTGTAAGCCATACCCTATGTACTGTTTTAAGGAAAACTATTGACATTCTGTCCCCCTTTTTGTCTCTCATGCAAGCACTGACAGCCCCAACTGCAAAGAAACAGCTCGACAAAGCAAAAAAGAGAAATGATATTCAAACAAGAAAAATAGCCAAGCTGACGGAAGAAAGAAACTCTCTTTTGAAGCAGTTGTCACAGTGTAAGTATTGCAGTTAAATTAGCCATATCACCTAACCTGTGTGGCCATTAAAGTGTTTGTGAGATACAGTATATCAGTCCAGAATTTTTAACTTCACAACACAGGCACATATGCAGAATCATACAATAACAAATCCATGTTGTAAAACCCTTACTTGCCAGGCAATCAAGCAAGTTTATTACTTATTGACTGTATAATCATCGCAACAAACATAAAATGATGATGTCACAATTGTATGTGTTTTAATGTTATGCTTTTTCCTCTGCAATAGACAAGAAAAACAAAAAAACAGTGCTGCAACTGAGGATCTTACTCTGTCTGACTCTGAGATGTCAGACACTTCATTGACCTCCTCTGAGACATCTTCCTCTACATCCTCCTCATCATCATCATGTGATGGGAGAAGAAGAAGAAGAGGAAGCACAGGACGCACCAGAAGGATAAAAAGAAGAAGGGGAAGGAGGAGAGGTATTTTTCAGTTTTTGTACATCTTTCTTGTTTGGGTTCAATGTGATTTTGAATTATAAAAAGTCGTGGTGTTTATGCTGGGTTTTATTAATTGAAATGCCAAAAAACACTGCAAATTTCAGCTCACTGTTTCAGTAAACCTGCGACAAAATCAGGCATTTTACACCAAAAATATCTCAAAGAAGGCTTGCGAAACCCTGGAGGAACAGACTATGACTGTGATAGGGTTTCAGTTATGACTATCAATTGTGGCTAATAGGTGCAAATATATTATTTCTTTGTTTACCCTGTAGCAAAATGATGGATTTAGCTAATACAATAGTAGATGGGACACAAGAGTAGCTTTCTAAAGTATACATACACAAGTTAAGCATAGCCGTGTTTGCGGTTTGGTTAATTACATAACTCATTCATTGTGTGGTTTTTTTTTTTATGTAATTGTAGCCACAACACCAGAGGACATCATCAAACACTATAAAAACGTGCTACAGGCCTTCTGAAGAGGAAAAAACCTGCAAGAATCGTACAGATCAGTAGGAGTTGATCGGAACACAATTTGTTCAGGAGTGGCGATTGTAGAACTGTCAGTAGTCTCTCCCCAAGTTTGAGGAGCTATTAGCAGGCTATTCTCACAGAGATAAACTCATGTCCTTCATACACAAGTGCAGAGATGCCATTCAAAATGACCCTACTCTGATACAGGGGTGGAGAACCAAAAGAAAAGTGGGCAACTCCTTCCTATCAAAAAGAGGTCATAAGTTCTCCCACTGTTTGTTTTGTCTTTGCCAGCCTGGTTATAGACCTGAGGTATAATTGTTTAGAATTATTTGAGCTTGAGGAGTTGTCTGTGAAGATTCTCAATCATCCAGGTCATAGTAATCTGTGGGTGGTAGAAGAGAGCAACTAAAGAAAAGTCAAGAAAAGTCAACTCCTCAAGCTCTCTTCTACCACCCACAGCTTGAGGAGTTGACTTTTCTTGAGGTTCTCCTCCTATGATTATTGTTTGTGTCTTTTACTCTTTCTGGCCAGTATTGGCATGGCCCATTTTTGACTATTTGTTCCACATGTTCTGTCTAATTCCTCAGCATGGTCATAGAACTGAGGTGTACTTTTTTAACATGATATCATGATTGTTAATTGTGTCTTTCAACATGGCCTGTGGAGGCCTTGGCTTTTCTTAGGCCTTGTGCCCTGAATTTGTATTTTGTGACATTCAATAAAATTACTGTTAATGCAATCCTTCTGTGTTATTTAGGCACTTTTAGAACACAGTAGATGATACGGGTTGTTTTAATTGTCCAATGTGAACAGTGTCTGTGAAAATATAGTGCATTGACAGATTCATATCACTGTTGAGGGACTGGAATTGTTACTGGTACAGTGTGAATAGGAAGGGTAGATTTTTTATTTAGGGAATGCAAAATGTTTGGAATATACATTACATGTGCACATCATTTGCAAAAGGCATGAGAAATCTACGAAGGTGTGGGAACCATTTCTGTATTACAAATTGCTTCCACTTCAGCTTATGAGATGCAAAAAGTTTTGTAAATAAATTGTAAACATTAACAGATCATTTGTAAAAGGTAATAGTGAGTTATACATATTGAAGTAAGTGTTTGTATATGAGGACATGTTTCCACTTTAGATTAGGGGATGCAAAAAGTTTTGTAAATAAATTGCAAACTGTCATGCCCCGCCCCAGACATCCACTCCGGAGATTATCTCTCACGCCAGCGCCAATCTGGATCCGGGACAGGAATCCCTTCTCACCCGTATTCACTTCCTGGTTTTCAATGCTGTGTATAAATAAGCCGTTCTCAGATTAAAACTTTGCCAGAATGTCTCGTTTGCTTCTCTAGCCGTTTCTGTGCCTCTCTTGCTGTTCATGGTTATTCTATCTAGTGACTTTTTCTTGTTCATTGGTTTTTGCACTAGCATTCTTCTGGTTCATGGTGTTTTTTGCACTCAGGGTTATTTCTGATTCATGGTTTCTTGCACTAAGGGTCTTTTCTTGTTCATGTTTTTTTTTACACCAGCATTTTTGTCTTTGCTTGTCTCATGTTTTTGTCAAGTTGTTTGTCTCATTTTGTCCGGACTATTTTTGCCATTTGTTTTTTGTCCTGTTTGTTTTCCTTTTTGCCACAGCCTTTCTTCCCTGAATTAAATCATATTTATTTATTGCATTACTGTCTGTGTTCTGCTTGTGGATCCTAACTTCACCAAACGTACCCCCACCCACCCTAACATCCAAATAGCCTAAACCATGGCTGATGTATTTTATCCCGTTTACAGTGGGTGTTCTCACCGTGAAAGAGAAACCAATCGAAACAGAGAGACTGAAAGTGATCATCATGCCCTTACCATGTAGTCTTATGAATGCATAATTGGGCACTCAGCGCTCTGACTCCAGTGTGACTGAGTAAGGTGACAAATTATGCATCATCTAATTTAGGTAATTTAAAAATATGTCCTTTGGCAGTGGGCACAAAGTGTAAAGTTTATGAATATGTTTATCTTGCTTGTATGATAAAAACTCAGGAGATATTTACCTAAATACATGACCTACTCATTCTATACCTGCTGAGCTTCACCAGCAAAGCTCTCGACCCCAGAGGGTTAAATACAGCGTCAAATAAAAATAAGCCATGCCTAACCGATCAAGCAACTTGGCAACATGAGGCATCGGGTATGCATCAAATTTAGACCCTCCTTTGACTTGGAGACCAAGACTACCAGACTGCTCCAGTTGCTGTGCAACTCCTCGACTATTCCCATTTCAAACATGTCCTTGAGTTCTTCCTGAACTACTTTTTTTTTTGTTCAGGTAAACTGTGTGGGTGGCTATGCACAACCACCCTGGGGGCATCTCAACATGGTGTTCTAGGAGGTGGGTGCAACCAGGAAGGGGCAAGAACACCCACGTGCTGGGAATCTGGGCTGCTGCCCCCACCTCCATTGCATGGCACTGGTCCTAGAAGTGCCCAGGTTCCCCACAGCACCAGCACACCAGCCCAGACCTCCCCTCTGCAGCAATGGTACAAGGATCATGCACCTGCAAGGGAGGAGACACAGACGCACAGAGAGAAAGGGGGTGGTGGTTAGCCCCCACTTCCATGGTGCGGGGGGGCCCACAGGGTGCCGGGGCCACAGGGTGCCCACCTGCCACCAGAACTGCCGCCAGATGGTCTGTGCCAAGGCAATGGTGCAGTCCAGCAATGTCAGGCGATGGCATTGGACCCACTTCACTGTTCCTCCTAGCAGCTGAGTGATGAATTGTTCTAGCACCACCGTGTCGATGATCCACTCAGCATTGCAGTCTTCTGCCCTCAGCCACTGCCTGCAGGCATCCTGGAGCTGCTGGCTGAACGCGAAGGGCTAGCCAACCTCCTACAGAATCAGCACATGAAAGCACTGATGTTTGGGGGTGCGGTCGACACACTGCAAGATGGCTCACTTCAAGGTTGGATACTCCAGCCTGCTGTCCAGGAGTAGCTGTATGGTGAACTGTGCTTCCCCAGTCAGGAGCAGCAGTAGGCACACTACTCACTCCTCAAATGGCCACCTCCCATACCTCTGCAGTTTGCTTGAAGAGAGTAAAGAAGCCCTTCGGGTCATCATGGGGCCCCATCATCAGCGTGATGTGAGGGAAGCCTGCTGACACTACGGCTGGGATGCCTGCTGATGTGAGCAGGTTCTGGAATGCCTGGTGAGCCTCTTGCTGGGCCTGTAGCAGCACTTTGAAGTGCTGCTCCTTTTCATTGCATAGCACCACTGCCTGGTGCTGGCTCTGTTGGGCAGTGGTGAAGGCATGAATAAGGTCTTTAAATGGGGAGCACTCCATGTTGAATATCCATTTCAGAATCCCAGGCTTCAGCACTAGTGTAACAGTTCTTCCTGTGGCACTTTGAAGTCTGACAGCCCTCCATAAGAGCCTTCATGGAAGACCTGATTTTCACTACAACATTGGTCCCAGGCAGCAGGTGGATTCTTCAAGCCCAAGAGAAGCTCATCACCTGGGCAAGGATGACGTTTAAGCCAATCAAATCAAGGACTCTAGTGCTGAAGAAAGAAAGTAGTTGGCAGGTTCCAGTTCTCACTCACCCCATCCATTACAGATCAGCCAGTCAAGAGCATTGGGAAGATTGTCGACTGCAGTTTCAAAGACACTGCTTCCATAAAGAAAGTTAGCAAAGGCCTTGGGGCTGGGCTTACCAAGGTGGACAATTCAGGCCTGCCAGGGAGGTTCAAGGCCTGGATTTACCAGCACTCAATATTACTCCAGATACTGTGGCCTCTGCTAGTGTATATGGTGCCCACTTACCACAGCTGAGTCACTGGCAAGAAAGATCAGCAGCTATTGTGGAAGTGTCTAGGACTACCACTTAGCCGAACAGTGCTGCTCTGTATAGCACCAGCAACATTTTACAACTCCCAATCAGTGGCCTTACTAAAGATTTCATGGGGTCACAGATATCGGAAACTCCACAGTACAGAGTATCCAGAGACCTAAACGTGGAAACTGCATGCACCCAGGTTCAAACAGGCAGGAAGTGGAGTGCTGGTGAATTTCTGGAAGTGGCAGAATCAAGACTGAGGCAGAAGGCACTGGTGGGATCTACTGCAGCAGGGTGAGCAGGCATTGGTAACTTCCTGGCAAGCATTACATGGCATTTAGCAGACGCTCTTATCCAGAACAACGTACAAGTGCAAAAGTCAGGTACATAAAGTGCTAAACCTCTAGACAAGAAAGTTCTAGTGCCAACTGAAGAAGTGACAAATACTGAGTGTAATGTTCTGTTGAAGTATCAATGCTCAAAACAGCCAAGATAACAAAACCAACCATATAATGTACAACTAGATAGAGAACTCAAAAATGGCTAATCCCAGGCTAGACTGTACACAGCCTGGGTTGGTCTAGACCAAAACGCAGTTACATAGTGGGCAAGGAAATAGGGGTGAAGTACAGCCTGAAGAGGCAAGTCTTCAGTCTGTACTTGAAGATGGTCAGGGAGTTGGCAGTTCTGCCTTCAATGGGAAGGTCATTCCACTAATGGGGAACCAGGACAGACTGCAGTCTTGAGCAGGAGCAAGGGCCAGGTGACCAGTTGTAGTGGTGCATAAGGATCTGGCTGGCATGTAGGGGTGGACCAGACTCTGGAGGTATGCTGGCCCTAACCCCTTGACAGCCTGGTAAACAAACACCAAATGTCTTAAGTTTGATGTGAGCTGCGATAGGTAGCCAGTGCAGGTCAGCAAACAGAGGGATGACATGAGAAGAATGAGAGAGATTGTAGACCAGGTGAGCTGCAGCATTCTGGATAAACTGCAGGGGTCTGATGGCAGAAACTAGAAGGCCAGCAAGGAGAGAGCTGCAGGAGTTCAAGCAAGAGAGGATCAGTGTTTGGATCAGGAGCTGAGTAGAGTAGGTGGTGGGAAAAAGGAGGATCCTTCAGATGTTGTAAAGGAGAAATTTACATGTCTGGGTTACTGTAGTAATGTTCACCAAGTTTGTTGTCGAACAAGACCCCTAGGTTCTTTGCACTGGGTGAAGGAGACCTAGAGATGTCCACCAGGGAGATGACAAATGTCCAGGAATGGAGAGGATGAAGCAGGAATATAGATTACCTCCATCTTGCCTAGGTTGAACTTCAGGTGATGGTTGTCCATCCGGCTCTGGATGTCACGCAGGCAAGCAGAGATGCGAGCAGAGATCAGAAGGAGGAAAAGACAAACAGTTGGGTATCATCAGCATAGCAGTGGTAACAGACCATGAGCAGAGATAATCTGGCTGAGAGACTGGGTGTAGAGGGAGAAGAGAAGCAGGCCAAGGGCTGAACCTTGAGGGACACCAGTAGTAATTGGGTGTGGTGCTGATACAATACCAGACCAGGTAACCTGGAAGGAATGACCAGAGAGGTAGGACTTGAACCAGTTTAGGGCTGCTTGGCAAATCCCTAGAGCTGATAAGGATGACCAGAGGATGGAGTGATCAATATTGACAAATGCAGCAGAAAGATCAAGGAGAATTAGGCTCAAGGAGAAGGAGGCAGCACATACATCATAAAGTAACTCACTGACGTGGAGAAGCAGAGTCTCTTCAGTGTCCAGCTCGGAAGCCAGACTCGTGAGGATCCAGGAGGTTGTTCCATGAGGGAAAGCAGAGAGTTGGTTAGCAACTCTGTACACCGCAGAGAAAGATCACATGGTCTAACATCTGACAAGCAGATTACCATTGGATAAGGTTCCAGGTCCAAGCAGTCTATGATGCCCTACTCAATCCAGCAAGTGTGTGTGTGTGTGTACGCGCGCGCATGCACGCATGTTGAGGGGGGGGGGAGAGTGAAACTTCTTCCTGACCACATTGCTCTGGAAGAGGCTCTTTGGAATACCTTCTCAGCAGCTACCCAAAAGTCCTTGAAGAGAGGCACCATCACTGGTGCCATGACCAGGTCCTAAAAAGCAATTACTGACAGTGTAGCCATGGCTATCAAGATGACCAATCTGTGGGTGAATGCTGCTGGGATCCAAGCGGGGTCAGATCAACCCCAGCTGGGTCGCCTGGGAAAGGGTGTCTGATGCTGAAACAGGCCTGTAGTACTTCAGTCCAGGACTCTGACTCATGCCCCAAGTTTAAGGACTCGTGACTCGACTTGGACTTGAGCACTGATTACTCAGAATTATGCATTAACTGTATTTGGACTCGTAAACTGGAGATGAGGGGACTGATTTTTTTCTTTATTTTTTCTAATATGCCATATTAATTTGACAAGATATTTATATCTACATTAATTTTTGTACTAATTTTATGCAAGAGTGTCACTGGAACCAATTTCCTGGAGAGGGGTTGGACACTCTTCCATGCTGGAGTTGCCAAGGGTGAGCGGTGCCCAGCAGGGGTGGGGCTATTGGTAGCCCCCCAGTTCAGTGCACTAACATGGGAGTTCTCCCCAGTTAACGAGAGGGTCATTTCCCTGTGCCTTTGGGTCAGGGAACGGTCTCAGACTGTCATTTACGCTTATACGCCAAATGGTAGTTCAGAGTACTACTTCTTGGAGTCCTTGAGTGGGGTGCTAGACAGTGCACCACGAGGGGACTTCATCGTTTTACTGGGGGACTGCAACGCTCATGTGGGCAATGACGGGGAGACCTGGAGGGGTGCGATTGGGAGGAACGGCCTGCCCGATCTGAACCCGAGTGGTGTTCAGTTGTTGGGCTTCTGTACCATGCACGGTTTGGCCATAACGAACACCATGTCTGAGCATAAGGGTGTCCATAAGTGCACGTGGCACGAGGACACCATAGGTCATAGATCGATGGTTGACTTTGTAGTCATTTCATCTGCTCTATGACCATATGTCTTGGACACTCAGGTGAAGAGAGGAGCAGAGCGGTCAACTGATAACTACCTGGTGGCAAGCTGGATCAGATGGCAGGGGAAGAGGCCGGACAGACCTGGTAGGCCCAAACATGTAGTGAGGGTATGCTGGAAACGTCTGGCGGAGGCTCCTGTCCATTGGATCTTCAACTGCCACATCTGGCAGAACTTCAACTGCAGGATGGGGACATTGAATCCAAGTGGTCCATGTTCTGCACCTGCACTGCTGAGATGGCCGTGCAGAGCTGCGGCTGCAAGGTTGTTGGTGCCCGTCATGGCGGTAATCCCCAAACACAGTGGCGGACACATGCAGTGAGGGGAGCCATCAAGCTGAAGGAGTCTTATCAGGCTTGGTTAACCTGTGGGTCTCCAGAGGTAGCTGACAGATACCGATGGGCCAAGCAGAATGTGGCTATGGTGGTCACTGAAGCAAAAACTCAGGTGTGGGAGGAGTTCAGGGAGGCCATGGAAAGTGACTTTCGGTCAGCCTTGAAGAGATTCTGGCAAACTGTCTGGCGGTTCAGGAAGGGGAAGCAGTGCTCTGTCCCTGCTGTTTACAGCAAGGATGGCTTGGTGTTGACCTCAACTGAGGATACTGACAGTGGAAGGAATACTTTGAGGCTCTCCTGAAGCCCACCTTCATGTTGTCTGAGGAGGACACAAAGTCTGAGGGTGCTTGGGAGGACTCACCCATCACAGGGGATGAAGTTGCCAAGGTGGTTAAAAAGCTCCTCGGTGGCTGGGCTCGAGGGGTGGATGAGATTCGTCCCGAGTTCCTGAAGGTGCTCAATGTTGTTGGACTACCTTGGCTAACATGCCTCTTCAACATTGCGTGGAGGTTGGGGACAGTGACTCTGGATTGGCAGACTGGGGTGGTGGTCCCGTTTTTTAAAAAGGGGGACTGGAGAGTGTGTTCCAACTATAGGGGGAAATCACACTTCTCAGCCTCCCTGGGAAAGCCTGTGCTGGAGAGAAGAGTCTGGTCAATAGTCAAACCTCGGATTCAGGAGAAACAATGCAGTTTTCGTCCTGGAACACTGGACCAGCTCTTTACCCTTGCAAGGGTACTGGAGGGTGCATGGGAGTTTGCCCAACCAGTCTGCATGTATTTTGTGGACCTAGAGAAGGCTTACAACTGTGTCCCTCGTGGTGCCCTGTGGTGGGTGCTTCGGGAATATGGGGTTCAGGGCCCACTACTGCGGGCCATTTGGGCCCTGTATGACTGGAGTAGGAGCTTGGTTCGCATTGCTGGCAGTAAGTCGGACTCATTCCCGGTGCATGTGGGACTCCACCAGGGCTGCCCTTTGTCACTGGTTCTGTTCATAACTTTTATGGACAGAATTTCTAGGCGCAGCCAAGGGGCGGAGGGTGTCCAGTTTGGTGGCAGCAGGATCACATCTCTGCTTTTTGCAGATGATGTGGTCCTGTTGGTTTCATCAATCTGTGATTTACAGCATGCGCTGAGACAGTTTGCAGCCAAGTGCAAAGCGGCTGGGATGAGGATCAGCATCTCCAAGTCTGTGACCATGGCGCTCAGCCGGAAACGGGTGGAGTGCCTACTCCGAGTCAGTTGAGGTGGTTCGGGCACCTTGTTAGGATGCCCCCTGGACACCTCTCAAGGGAGGTTTTCTGGGCATGCCCCACCAGGAGGAGATCCCGAGGCAGACCCAGGACATGCTGGAGAGACTACATCTCTTGGCTGGCCTGGGAACGCCTCGGTATTCCCCTGGAAGAGCTGGTGGAGGTAGCCGGGGAGAGGGAATTCTGCACTGCTCTGCTTAGGCTGCTACCCCCGCGACCCGGATCTGGATAAGCAGTAGAAGATGGATGTTTTCAATAATGATTATTTAAAAAATAAAATAAAAAAGGATAAGGACTAATCCGTCGCACTGGTATTTACATCATTACTGTCGCACAATTAAAACATGGCAAATCAGGCAATGGGTGGGTTTTCAAAATAATAAATACATGCATGTATTTTTGTGATAAATACATATCATACTGAGCGCATTTCCCCACATAATCCTCACTAATGTTTCGGACAGCACTACAAAATGGCGTCCCCACTAAATAGTGCCCTATATAGTGAGTAGGGAGCAATTTCAGACACAGGGAAAACTTCTAGCTTGATTACGTCAGCATTCAAAGGAGGACGCGCATGTATTTTGACAACGGTGGCAGATGTTGGTCACTTTGATTTCCGCTGTACGTTTTACTTCCATCTTACGAAGTCTTGCACAGGTCTCAGCAAATCTCGTCTACAGCCATTGTTTTGACATATGGACTGATATATTACATAGCATAATTCAAACACTCATAAATTGCTATAGCAGTAAAGAAATAGCTGTCAGAAATGCATTCCTACATTTTATAAAATGAGAAATAGAATCTTGATAATAAAAATTTGCCTTCAGTTCCCCTTTTAACAGATACAGGGACAGAAAGTGTCATTGTGTTACACCCCTAGTGTTCACAGATAGACAGCAAACTTGTTATGCAGGAAACTGATCTAAGAATTTCAGATTATGTGAATATGTGATTGTGTTTTCCCAACGCAGCACCAGAAACTTCTACAATTCAGATAAAGTCCTGCTCTCTGATTATTAAAATTTTAACCATCCATGGTGAATACTGTAGTGTTCAGTTTAAACTGTATCTTTCTTCCTCTGTGTCACACCTTGTGGTCTAGAGGGCAGTCGAGGCCTTCTGGCAGTAGATCAGTACACACTGACATGGAGTAATAAATATCCTCAGTAAAGTTAACACTGGAGCACTGAGAGGAAAAATAACTCACATGGAGAAATACGCTCACATGCAGAACGGTAATATTAAACACTCGGACACTTTCATATGATTGTTTACATACAAAAAGTAATAAGAGGCTCGTTTTTGTGTCAGTAATGTGAAAGCATTTGTATTGTGCTGATGTAGTTCACACATATATTTCAGACACAAACTTGCTGTGCAGCTCTTTCTCACAAGGCTACAAGAGGAAGTGGGCAATACAACACTTTCTGGTGAAGACACAGATGAAGACAGAACATTTACAGAGCAGGACAGAGACGGTCACAGTGTGTAACAGAACAGGAGCTTTAATATCTTTCTGAAGTGGAGTTGGTGTGGTGATCTGCGAGTGTGAACTCAG
>JANZLB010000004.1:23445137-23455604 GCA_026167865.1 Notarius quadriscutis | reverse complement strand
CTACATGCATTGCAAGTGTGAAAACCAGCAAAATGGGCAGCGTATCAAATACTTGTTCTCCCCACTGTACATAGACAAAAGTGAAAAGGAAATAACTGTATCAAATGCTCAACATATGTGGATGCTGAAGGAAAGAAAAGAAAGAATTTAAAGCAATGAGCATGAACTAAAAACATGGTGCTTTATCTTTATCTTCTGTCTCCATCTACAGGGAATGAGGATCTGAAATACCAGGACAGGCAAAAGCCACAAACACCAACTAAGCCTTATCGCATCTCACTTTCCTGATTGCACAGCTTAGTGTTCAGCTTCCACACTGTCGCCACAGGGCTACAGAGAGAATGTGTGTGTATGCAGCAAGCCTCATGTTTACTGTTGGATGTAAGTAAGGAAATGGTTCATCTGCATGGGAATTCGAGCAGCTCATGTAAAATTCATAGGGAAAATCATGAAACATAATTATTTACAATTCTATAAGCATATGAGAGGTTTCGTTCACAGAAGAGTTGAGATTGAAGCTATGTACTAACCCTATCTTCACCCTAAATATTCAAAACCTTATATCACATGTGACATGTGCAAAGTTTGTCTCTCTTCAGCCCTCATTCTCTGTACCTTATGTCCTGCTTCAGTAGTCATTCTGGGTAATACAATATTCCATATTTTAATTTAAAAAAATGGAAATAACATTCAAGGCAGGAAGGTGGAGTAGTGGATACAGTTGACACATCACAGCACCTGGGTTCCTGTTTTGATCCAGAACTTATATGACTGTCTGTGTGGAATTTCACATGTTCTCAAAGTGTCTGTGTGGTTTAATCTGGGTTCTACAATGTTCTCCCACCTTCCAAAAACATGCCAGTAGGTGTATTGACTACACTACGTCACCCTTAGGTATGAATGACAGATTGAATGCGCGTGCATGTTGCCCTGCGATAGACTGGTGTCCCATTGCTGCATGTCCAATGTGTCTACACTCTCAGAAAATAAAGTATATTGTTGTACCTTTGGAGTTTGCATGTTCTCCCCGTGTCTGTGTGGGTTTCCTCCGGGTGCTCTGGTTTCCCCCACAGGCCAAAGACATGCAGGTTAGGCTAATTGGTGACTCTGAATTGACCGTAGGTGTGAATGTGAGTGTGAATGTTTTTTTTTTTGTGTGTCAGCTCTGTGATGACCTGGCAACTTGTCCAGGGTGTACCCTGCCTCTCTCATAGTCAGCTGGGATAGGCTCCAGCTTGCCTGCGACCCTGTAGAACAGGATAAGTGGCTACAGATAATGGATGGATGTACCTTGGAGGACAGAAATGGACTCCTCCTGTATCACTGTTTCTGACAGTGTGTAGTCATTGGATATTATAAATCTGGAATAAAAAAGTACCAGGGTTAAGACTTGGGATCACAGAAATGTCATAATATCCATTCGGGGTCATTCATCCAAAATGTTGCAGAGTTTACTTTTATATCATGTTGAATAATATAGTTTATTATTCAATTGAAAAGCATTCCAGGTGACGACCTCATGAAGCTGGTTAAGATAATGACAATAGTGTACAAAGCATCATCAAGGTAAACGCTGGATACTTTGAAGAATCTAAAATATCAAACACTTTTTGTTGACCATATAATTCCAGATATGTTCCAGATGTTATTTTACAGTTTTGATGTCTTCAGTCTTGTTCTATAGTGTAGAAAATAGGTACGATAGCTACATTTATCCCAAAGCTAAATCATCAAATTGGGATTGCAAAGCAAGCAATATCATTGATCAAAAAGGTAAAGAATTTGTTTAACATTTATGAAAGGAGTCTCCAGTGTCAGAGCTTGTGTCAGTCAGAAGTAAAGCTATAATTTTAAGTTTTATGGGAAAAAAGTGAGAGTTGTTGAAGGAATGACTGTTAATTCGTAGAAAGTTCATTAACTGACATTCTACAGCATGACATGTAACTAAAAATTTTGTTTTTGAGTAGAGTTTTTATTTCGCCCTCGTTTGGGTCAACAACACGCTCCGCCATTTTGTTTTCCTCTACTCACAGTATATGAGCCGATATCCTAGTAGTAGCCAATTGGAGTGCGTGATTGCTCATATCCAGTGAATGTGGATAGAATAATATACTTTATTTCTCTTGAACCATGGAGACTGACAAAAAATTTACACTGCAAAAAAACTGAAAACTGAATTTGAGGAGAAAATTCCTTACTACTAGTGAAACTATCTCGCTGCATGGACAGATAATTTTACTTGACAAGGCATCTTGGAATAATTTGGTTACAATCTAGAACTAGTTTTAATAATTTCAGAGTTGGTGTCTTGTATTCTTCTACACTGCAAAAATGATATCTTAGCAAGTTAGAATATCTTGAATATAGTTGAAACGATCTAGTATTTCCTATTAGAATAATACAAGACACCAACTCAGATTATTAAAACTAGTTCTAGATTGTAACCAACTTATTCCAAGATGTCTTGTCAAGTAAAATCATCTGTCCATGCAGCAAAATAACTTCACTAGTATTAAGAAATTTTCTCCTCAAATTCAGGTTTTTCGCAGTGTAGTACAAAGCCACCCTAATTCTTCCCTAAGGGAAGAATTGATTTTTTTTTTTTTTTAAGGAGGTGGTTCAATTGTTCCTGGTATTATCTGTTTGAAGAGTAGTGTCGGTAAAGGATCTAGTACACAACTTCAAGATTTTGATATGGAAATTCATGAAATTGGTTCAATTTCTCCAAGGGGCGTAAAACTGATCTGATAGTTATACTGTTAAAGGGTTACTTAAATCATCTGGCCTTAAATTAGTAGCTTGAATTTTTTGTCAGATATTTAGGGCCCGAGCACCGAGGCGTAGATGCAAAGCCCTATTGTTTTCATCCTGTTTGTTTATTTATTTACCCTCCACGCGAAAACTCGTTTCAGAGGCACTTGTGATGCTCGAAAACTCACTAATTTTGGCACACTGATCAAATGTGCATAAAATCACAAAGTTACACAGAGCAAGGGACTGGGTGTGATCCCGGAGCTCTATAGCACCCCCAAGAATAGGCTATAGTTGAGATGAAGTTGCTCGGATCGGCCCAAGATTTAGTGTGATCGATACTCATGTGATACAGGACAAAGCTCACTTGGTTGTATTTGACTCCGTCCAACAGGAAGTCAGCCACGCTGGATGGAATGTGGGATTTTGAAATTTTCCCACACTGTTTTGAGAGGCTTATGATGGCTACAGTATCATGAAACTTTGCGCACATATTTGTCCTCTGATATAATTTGAGTTGATATGGGAAATCAGTCTAGGTGTGATTCAATAACTCCATAGCACCACCGAGTTCAAAAATGCAGATTTGACACCTTGGAAATATTCGAAAACTCGTGAAATTTGGAAGACTTGTCAGTCATGCGCATCGCTACTCAGCAATAGGGGCTTTGACCCCAGGTGTGTCCGGGGGACTCCATGCGTCATTGAGACTCCTGCCCGAGATATAGTTTTACCTATCCGTGTCAAATTTGGTAGATGTGTGGAGTGCCCAGAGATGAACAAATTTGCAATATTCATTGCATTAGCCATAATCAACAAGAAGGGAGATATTTTTGGTTTTGTGCATTTTGACTCACATTACATTTTAACAAACTTCTCCTAGGTGGTTTGTTGGATCCATGCCATATTTGGTATACATCATGTCAGGATGTTGCTGATGTTAAATTGCGAAGGGATTTGAAATATGTTGAAATGGCAAACCAATAAATTTATACATTACAACATGCAAACAGGAAGCAAGTCATAAATTCACTATGCATTGCCTGATATGGCTCAAACTCCACAAGTTATAGGAAATCATAATTCTGAAGATATCCACATGCCCAAAGACACCCTCTGGTATAGTACCACCATTTGGACATGGACAGTAATGACTCCAGTGCAAACACGTGTTTACATTTTAATGAACTCTTCCTAGGCGGTTTGTTGGATTCATGCCATATTTGGGATACATCATGTTGCCGATTTTAAGTTGTGAAGGGATATGTGATACCTTGCAAGATGCTGAAATGGCAAACCAATAAATTTGTGCTATGCCACACGAACAGGAAGCATGTCAAATTCACCATGCACTGCCCGATATGGCTAAAAATTCACAGGTTATAGGATACGATGGTTCTGATGATAGCCATATGCCCAATTTGACCCTCTGGTATAGCACCACCATTTAGTCCTGAACAGTAATGATTCCATTGCCTAAAAACTTTGACTCATGAAATTTGGTACTCACATCAGTCCTGGCAATCGCTACTCAGGGATTGAGGCTTGACACCGGGTGTGTCCATTGGACTCCATAGCGCCCCCACATCATTGAGACTCCTGCCTGGTATATAGTTTCATCTATCTGTGTCAAAATTGGTAGGTGTGTGGTATGCCCCAAGATGAACAAAACTGAAATGCACATTGTTTTAGTTAATGGACTCGCGACAAGATTTGTGATATCTTGCATGATGTTGAAACGGCAAACCAATAAATTGTATGTTTCGCCATGCAAACAGGAAGTGTGTCATAAATTCACCATGGATTGCCTGACAGAGCTAAAACCTCACAGGTTAAAAGACATCAGGGTTCTAACGATATCCCCATGCCCAAAGTGAGTCTTGCGTAGCGCCACCATTTGGACCTGGACAGTAATGATTCCATTGCCGAAAAACTCTGACTCATGAAGTTTGGTACACACATCAGTCCTAGCCACTGCTACTCAGGGATTGAGGCTTGGCCCCAGGTGCAATGCCCTATTGTTTTCGGCATGTTCTCGTTTGCAAGGGCCCTTTATTGCTGTTAACAGCTATATTTATTATTAGGGCCCGAGCAGGTGCAAAGCCGTATTGTTTTCGTCCTGTTTTTTCTTTTTTTTCCCTCTCCACGGAAAAACTCGTTTTTGAGGCACTTGCGAGGCTCGAAAACTCATGAATTTTGGCAGACTGATCAAATGTGTGTAAAATTACAAAGTTACATTGAGCAAGGGACTGGGCATAGTCCCAGAACTCTATAGCGCCCCCAAGAACAGGCTATGGTTGAGATGAAGTTCAGATCGGCATGAAATTTGGTGTAATCGATACTTTTGTGATACAGGACGAACTTCACCTGGTTGTATTTGACTCTGCCCAACAGGAAGTCAGCCATGCTGGATAGAATGTGGGATTTTGAAATTTTCCCCACATTGTTTTGAGGGGCTTACCATGGCTAAAATCTCATGAAACTTTGCAAATACATTTGTCCTATGATACAATTTGAGGTGATATAGTAAATTGGTCTGTAACTGGGAGAATGGCTCCAACAGATCCCAGGAACAACATCAGAGATCTTGGTCCAGAAAAGTGCAGTCCTAGGAACAGCTAAGATACTGCACAGGACCCTCAAACTCCCAAGCTTCTGGTAAGGGATCCAAGCTTGGGGGGGGGGGAGAGACCACCTGAAGGAAGGCTGAGAGGGGAAATTACACACACACACACACACACACACACACACACTGCATACGCGCTCCTTCCTGGACATGTCATCCAGTGATACGATATATTAATGTCTACTCTTGTGCTGATGATTTACAGCTCTACATGTCTCTGGATCCAAAGAATGTGACCATTAATTGTTCCAGCCTGTATTAATTTTGTGAAAAATTGGATGCCATAACTTTATTCATCTTAATACGGACAAAACTGAGATTTTAGTAATTGGTAACAGGCCTTGGGGTCATTGGCACATATTAAACCAATATCTAGGAATTTAGGGGTGCTCTTCAACTCCAGCTTAAACTTTAAACCATGTTAATAAACTGATACAGCTAGACTTATCAGTTGAGAAATACTGCAAAGGTTTGAGCACCTTTATCCTTTAAAAAGAGACAACAGATCATACATGCCTTTACTGCATTACATGTGGATTATGGTCAGGTTTTATTTGCTACATTGAACAGCTTTCCCACTGCTTGTCTCCAGTTGGTACAGAATTTGTGTTCTCGCTTCTTGAAGGCCGATCTTGTGGCTGATTGTTTTGAAACAATCTGACTTTCAGGTGTTCATTCAGTTCTCCGTTCATTCACTTCTTCCTTGCAAGGGTGAGATAGCAGCAATATCCAGTTTAGAAATAAGACTGCTGGTCCATTCATTCTCTCTTTTGTCCATACAGAGTACTCCACCTTTACTGCTCGGCTCAGGCAATTACTAAAACCCAGGACGGAACAGGAAGTCACCGGTTTTAGCAACAACCACAGGGAGGCAACACTGCCCGAGCGATGTGTCACGTCCCATTCCATCCCAGGTTTTAGCAACAACCCTCGGCTCACTCCGGGAGGACTGGTGCAACTGAACTTTGCTTTTTTTTTTTAAATTAATAAATAAAAATTATTTTCCTTTTCTTGTAGTTTTCTTTTTCTTTAATTGTTGATACTGCACCCTCTTTCAATACAAGCTTATAGCCAACGCTCCTCAACAGATCAGAGGTCTCGTACGAGTCTTCAATAAAACGTGCAGAGCAGAGGAGAGACCACTTCATAGGCACCCAATGTGCCTGTGAACAAGTCGCAAAACGCATCCAAATCTTTGCAGTTTGAACATTCTTGGGCTATGAATGCAATGTAAATCCAGCTTCTGTTGTGTTGCTGTACCAGCCAGCAACACATCTACGTGGCATGGCGATAAATTAGCTCAAAATGGAGGATCGGAGTTGCAGTCAGCTCTGTGTTTTAGTATAGCGGAAATGGCAATGAGACCGATAGACTTCCTGCTGTGACGTTACGGACATCAAGGTCATTCACTCAGACCGCTACCTATATGAATCACTTTAATCGTAAAAATTACTATATTAGATTTATTGTTAGTGTTTAAAACTATTCCTGCACCATTCTTGAGGTCTCAAGGCATTTATAAATGAAAGTGAGGCCATGGCTCTGTGTATATGCTTTAAGATAATGCCAATAGTGTGTAAAGCGTCATCAAGGTGAACATTGGCTAATTTGAAGAACGTATAATATATATATATATTTTTAACATTTAGTTTATGGCACAATTCCATATGTTATTTCATAGTTTTGCTAGCTTCAGTTTTGTTCTACAATGTAGAAAATAGTCAAAATACAGAAAAACCTATGAGTGAGTAGGTGTATACAGTATATACAATGCACTCCATGATTGTCATCCCTTGTAAAGTTTAGCAAAAAGGGTTAGAAAAAAAAAATCCATGTTTTGGGGAAGTAGCTTCATTTCATGCTGAAAGAGAATGAGAAAAATCCAACCTTTAATTGAAATGAATTTATTCAGAGAAAAACAAATCCCTCATCAATAAATGATTTTCAACAACAACAAAAAAAACCCCACATGTGCCATGATTATGTGTAGATCTCAGTCCAGATAGCCAACTCTGTCTCTGTAAACAAGAGGCGGAGACTTAATAGCGGCTGTGAACTTGAGTTGAGCTTGAAAAAAACCATCATCACTGAGAATTGTCCACTGAGAATTGTAAGGGTGGGCTACAAAAGGATGGAAGTGCAGGAAGGTTTATTTACAGCAAGCAACTACACAATAGCATGAGGCAAAAGCAGAGTTGAATTACAGGCAAGGTTCTTACAAGGCACAAACAGGGTATCAGAGAAAACACGAAAGGCAGAGTCCAAATAAACAAAGCAATATATATCCACATTCACTGGATATGAGCAATCACACGCTCTGATTGGCTACTCTACTACCAGGCTATCGGCTTATATACTGTGAGTAGAGAAAAACAAAATGGTGGAGCATTTTGCTGAATCAACCAAGGACGAAATAAAAACTCTGCTTGAAAAGAAAACCCCCAAAATGCAAAAAGAAAAGCAACAAAATAAAGAATAAAAGTGTTTTGATGGTAAGAACATCTTTTTTTTATTTTTCCAGAATTATTATTATTATTATTATTATTATTATTATTATTATTATTATTATTATAGCATTTTCCCTCAAATTGCTACTGTCATTTTGGTGGTTTGTGTACATTCTTCATATTTAAGCATTACAATTTGTTGATTTTTTTAAAAGCTCAAAGAAGTTTGAAAATTACATAACTGAAATGTCCACAGAATAATTAAATAAATGTCTAAAGCTTTTCTGTACCTTGATATGACAGCAAGATGGCACTTTCTACAAAAAACAAAAACAACAAAAAACCCACAAAAGTCAATTCATGTAGCAATTGATAGGTTTTAAAGAAGTTCACCTAAGCGGAAATTATTTTTTTCGGACACTTTGTATGAAGTTATTTCTTGAATTTGCAAAAAACAAAAATGCCCTGTTTCTCAAAATCCAGTGACTCTGGATAGAATAAAACAATCTTGTCGTACATGACTTACAGCCAACTCCACGCGACGCACCTCATCGGCTATCAGCTCATGTACAACTTGATTTTGTGGAATAACTGTTTATATTTCACAGAATGTCACATTTACACACCCACACACATCACAAAACATTTTCCCAGTAGCATTGTGCAGTGTCAAGGTGTTCCTTGACATCATTGTTTTCTTTTGAGGAGCAGCAGTTTCCTCCATGGTGTCCTGGTGGTTTCCTCCACTGGGACACCCTGCCTGTTCAATGTTTTGTGTATGATAGATTCATGAACTGAGATATTAATCAATTCCAGTGATTTCCTCAAGCCTTTAGCTGTTCATCTAGGACCCATGGGCGGCACGGTGGTGTAGTGGTTAGCGCTGTTGCCTCACAGCAAGAAGGTCCGGGTTCGAGCCCCATGGCCGGCGAGGGCCTTTCTGTGTGGAGTTTGCATGTTCTCCCCATGTCCGTGTGGGTTTCCTCCGGGTGCTCAGGTTTCCCCCACAGTCCAAAGATATGCAGGTTAGGCTAACATGGGGCAGCCATGGGCTGAAGCGCCCTTGAGCAAGGCACCTCACCCCCAACTGCTCCCTGGGTGCTGTAGCATGGCTTCCCACTGCTCTGGGTATGTGTGTGTTCACAGCTTCTTCTTCATTGTATAATCTGAAATGGAGAATGTTATGGTTATTGGGGGAAGCATGATTGTGCAGTCATTAGCACTGTCACCTCTCAGCCAGAAGGTTCTGGGTTCAAGGTTGTTAGCCTTATGATAGGTTGGTGTACTCTACCTCTCGCCTGAAGTCAGCTGGGATTGGCTCTGGCTTCACCCATGCCCCTGACGGATAAGGGGTATAGATTATGATTATAGAATCCAAGCAAGATTTTAGCGGCATCATCTCCTCTCCTGTAGCGTGGTGAGGAAAAGACTACTGTAATTGTTCGGCCGTCCTTAAACAGTGATGTCTTGTTGGATTACAGTGCTTGTGAAAGTAACTTTCCACCTCCTCTACGAAACACAGTCATGCATATTTCAGTAACAAAGCTTACCGTACCCATTACATGGGCTTTAACAGCCAAGATTTGCCACTAATCCGTTTACCTCTTAGTCCCATCACTTCTTTTTGACAAAGGCATCTGAGAAAGTGTACCGAGTCTAGCCGGAGACGTCTTGAGTATCTGCCAAGTGCCATTAGGATGCAGTGTACATGCAGATATCACCGTGTTACCACTCTGCATCTCGTCAACCCTCTCATGTCTTCTGGCCAGATGTTTTTACTGAAAGCTGGGACTACATAAATGGGTTTGTTTTGTCTTTGATAGACGTCTGTAAAGTGAACAAGTCTTGGCTGGCTGATGTTTATTCTTTCCCGGGCCTCCAGAAAGCTTGACGAGCCTCTTTCTAAAGGTTTCAAAGTTCTTTAACTTTTTTTTTTTTTTTCATTTTTTATCAGTTTGACTGATGTGAGTCACCTTGTAATAAATAATTCAGTTGAATGTTACTCCTTCATTCTTCTGCCATGATTTGTAACATGTGCAGCCTATTAGTCATTCTAAGAGTCGGTTGCTTGTTAGGTTTGGTTGTATTCCTTTGCTTTGCTGTAGTGTGCCACCAGATCTCTTATATCAAGATAAGGAAGATAAAAAAAGATTCACGTCTCTAGGACCGTGAGGCTCGCAAGCACCAAAGCAAATGATCATTTACATACTAATTGTCAGCACTTCCCGAGAGGCCAGAAGCAAGATCTGCAGTCAGAGTCGGCCTCTCCTGCACTTCATTATCCATGTAGTCTCTCCATTCTCTAGACATTTCAGCTGCTCTTTCGGGATTATATGCTTGTCTTTACCCATATTTAAAGCAAGCCTACGGAGGCATAAGACAGGGATCAATTGTTAGGAACTCATCCCTGTAGTGTTTAGTTCCAGCCCTAATATAATACACCTGATCTCTGATAATTGGTTCTTTTAAGCAAACCTGAATGTTCGAGCCAAGTCAAGTCAAGTTTATTTGTATAGCGCTTTTAACAAGAGACATTGTCACAAAGCAGCTTTACAGAAAATTAAAAGCTTTAAACATGAGCTAATTTTATCCCCAATGAGCAAGCCTGTGGCGACGGTGGCAAGGAAAAACTCCCTCAGACGA
>JANZLB010000004.1:23327824-23345328 GCA_026167865.1 Notarius quadriscutis | reverse complement strand
TCGGCCAGCTCCTCGGGAAGAACACCGAGGCGTTCCCAGGCCAGCCGAGAGACATAGTCCCTCCAGCGTGTCCTGGGGCTTCCCTGGGGCTTCCTCCTGGGGGGACATGCCTGGAACACCTCCCCAGATGTTCACCCCAGGGGTGTGAAAACACCTGACTCTAATTTCACCTTCAAATTAACTGCTAATCCTAGAGGTTCACATATGTTGCCACTCACATATGTAATATTGGATCATTTTCCTCAATAAATAAATGACCAAGTATAATATTTTTGCCTTATTTGTTTAACTGAGTTCTCTTTATCTATTTCTAGGACTTGTGTGAAAATGTGGTGTTGTTTTAGGTCATATTTATGCAGAAATATAGAAAATTCTAAAGGGTTCACAAACTTTCAAGTACCACTGTACAGTTTAAATGCTTGATTCAATTATACTACCACCATAATTAATGATTTAAGATAATGAACATGATCTCACCAGCATAAAGGTAATTAAGTCAATAATAAAGGTCAATTACTGGCAATGCTAGAATTGCCAAATGATGTATTCCTTTATCCAGTGGTAATGGACACACAGAATCATTGTAAATCATCTCACCTTTTCCTCCAGATCCTTAATTTGCCTTCTCTGAATATCTGTCTTATCTTCCAAGTCTCTTATTCTCTGTGATGAGAAAAAAAAAATTACTTGTAGAAGAAACCGGTGTATACAATTAAGGCAATGTAAAGGTTTTTACTTGCATTTTGATGTCAGTGGTGCTTCATATTTAAGAATATGCAACCATGAACAGTCACATAGTAATGCATGACAAGTCAAATAGCGCAACTTTATTTTCTCAATTATCTACATTTCAAAACTAGTCAGTTCAGTAAGCTTGTGTGTGTAACAGGGTTACCATAGAATTGGACCCAATGGAGTTTGGCCAGAGAGAATCAGTGACGTGAACATTGTGCTTAATGGGAGTTTGAACTCAGTTGTCAGGGTTAAAATAAAGTACTCTAATGCACTGAGCTACCAGACAGCATGGCAGGAGTGCTGGAAAACCAGAGAGAAAAGGGAGAAGACAGAATGAAAGTGTGAGATAGTGCTTGATTACAAGGATCCTCAGGCAGACATCACACTTAATGCTACAAAAGGCAAGGGAAAGAAAAAAAAGGGTCAATAATAAGTCACAGAAGACAAAACATTACTGACTGGGAGAAAAAGAAAGTGCAAGATGACCAGCTATTGGTTCACCAACTAACCTTGACTCAGAGTGGAATTTTAACTAAAGAGAGAAAAAGTGAGTGCGAGATGAACTACTTGGTCCACGAACTGATTTCAATACGGAATGGATTCCTCTGCCCCTTTTTCCAACTAGAGAGAAGTTCTTTTTCCCTTGAAGACCTTTGCAACCACAGAACCAGAAAAATATACATTTTACCAGCCTCATCTAATCAGGACACTCAGTGTGTCGGTATTTCACTTGTGTGTTTAAACAAGGGAGTCCCTCGTGCAACCAGGTGCGGTAAGACTGAACTGGCAGATAGGTGCTATAGTTGTCAAGGGACTACCCTGTTAGTGAAAGGTTGTTTGTGCCTCCCTCTGCTGGCACATATGGGTGGCATAGTTAACAAGTCTCTTGTCCATGTCCACAGCCCGACTTTGGGAGTGGACCTACCAAATCCATCCATACTCTCTTGAAGGGCACCCTGATGATGAGAATGGGGATGAGTGGCATGGGAACAGGCTTGGCTGGGGTGGTATGCTGGCCTTGAGGACACCACTGGCAGAAGTTCTTTACCTCAACTTCCATTCCTGGCCAGTGAAATTGGTCCCTTAGTTTTGTGAAGGTGTTGCAGGCTCCCAGGTGGCCCCTGAGGGAATGTGAATGCAGAAGTTGCATGACCACATCAATTCTGGATAGGAACACCACCAGCAGGTCATAAGGTTTACCCCAGTGCTCGACAATTTTCTCTCCTCAGATGAGAAAATGCACTAGGTGCAGGGGATGCCCAGCTTGCTGGTCCTCACCCTCGACCAGACACACCTGTCTAACAGTGTTTTAGCTGATCATCCTGCTTCTGCTCTGGCTTAAGCCAGTCGCAAAGGTTGCTGCTTCTTATCCAGGCCAGCTGATTTCAAGCATCACCAGAGCAAAAGAATGGTAGGCATGTTGGGCCTCCCTCATTAAACAAGGGCAACAGAACCCAAGCCCCATTCTCTTTGGCCTAGTTCCCCAGAGTGCAGTTTGCTTGAAGACATAGAGGCAAGGCAAGGCAAGGCAAGGCAGTTTTATTTGTATAGCGCATTTCAATGTGCTTTACAGAGGGGGGAAAAAAAACAAAAAACCCAGACCTCCAGTAAAATCACACATTTACAATAAACATTTAAAGCATAGACAATGGAAACCTATGCATAGACGATGAAAAGCATAGCAACAAAATAATAAAAACCTTTCGTAAGTAAGAGATTAGAATAAAATAACGTAAAAATAAGGCAATATAAGCATTTCTTTGCCGTATAAGCCTAGAGGTAGGCTTATATGTGGTTGTGAGGGCTGAGCTTGCTGAGCAGTTTCTGGGCATCCTGCTGGGGATCAGGGAGGTACGGGAGGGGACAACCCTCATTGACTCTGATGTAATTCTTGTGTTGCTGCCTGGAGGCTGTGGGTCAGCTTGTGCATCATCTGGTGAAGGCTGGCCTCCAAGAAGTTTTGATTTAGAGGCTCCATATGGTCAGGGGGAGTGTGGTTTGGAGCCTGTGTTCATGTCCACATTCTCCACCACTGTAGCAACAGACACCAACCTAGGAGCTGTACGAAAAAGTCAGTGCTCATTTATTTAGTGTTTAGGGAGAGGGAGAAAAGGGAAAGGTGCAGAAGGAGAGAGCGTCAAGGAGCTGGATTATGTCTAGGAAGCATGTAGCTCAGCCAGCAGTGGGCAGCAGTTGAGGTGTCCCAGCCAGGAGTAGTCTTGAGCATCTTGCTGCAGCATCCTGCCAGAGCTCAGTGTGAGAAAGGTGTCAATCTCATGCTCATGAGTGGAGTTTACACACTGATCTGAAGAAAGAGAGAAAATATTTTATATTCTCCTCAAGCTGCTGGAGGGCAGAGAGTGGTGCCTATTTAACTCACCACAGTTGTGTGAACCCCACCCTGTGGCCATGCACACTCTGGCTGTCCAAAACAAGGAGGGTGCTGAAAGTTTGCTGTCATTTCAGCACTTGGAGAATGGAAGCATGAGGAACAATCCTCTTTTTGGGTGGGGAAGACAGGAGCCTCCACCACACCAACAAGCCAAAAACTAGGAGTCTCATGTGACTAAGCTTTGCATGAAATGAAAAGTCTCTAGTACACAGGGCGCACTTCTAGTAGTAGCTTTGCATTTTGGCTTGACTTTGCAATTTAGCACAACTCTGAAATATTAAAGCAGATATCCCTTAGCTTTGGCTTGCGCCCTTGCCCTTTATGCACCAAAATTCCTCCAGATTCCTCGAATCATTTAATGATGATATGCACCATAGAGGGTCAAGTATCCAAATCCCATCTTTATCTTTCTTTGAGAAATGTTGTATTTAAGAATTTCAATAATTTTCTCATGCAATTGTTGACAAACTGGAGATCCTCAGCCCATCTTTGCTCCTCAAATATTAGGCCTTTCTGGGATGCGGATGTTGTACCAAATCCTGATTACAGTCACCTGTTTCAATCATATAATTATTTAATTATTTAGCCTCATTATTAGCCTTAAATTGCCCTAATCCCAACTTTTTTGGAATGTGTTACAAGCCAGAAATACAGGAATGTATGTACATTAACAAATGAAATGAACCTGGCCAGACAAAACATGAAATACAACTCAAAGTAAATTTAGAAAAATCACTGCTTTCTTTTTATTTACATTTTCCTTACTGTTACAACTTTCTGATTTGGGATTGTATGTTATGTTCCTGAGTTTCTTTATTTTTTCTGCCCAGTAAAAGAGAAGCAAATCTGCTTCTCACATTGTCAAATTTACTCCACTCCCAGGAATATTCCTTGTTGTGGTCTGATCTGACTGAAAATCAATAGAGAGCATTCGGAAACTTTGCCAATCAGTGCAAAGCTTTCCAATCAATGCATTATTGCATAACGCAGGGATTGTAGCATCAGTCTGTCTCTCGAGACAATAGAGTACTGCAACTATACCCTGGTGTTGGCCTCTTCAATCTGTGGGGTTGCAGCATCTGCTGTGACTGCACAGACCAATCCTGGATCAGCAGGCTCTGTTGCAGTTTCTACAAGTAAATTCAGCACGTGGTTTTGGAGGTGCCAGTACAGCCCTCTGCTGTCTGCACTTTCTTCTATTTACCCATCTCTCTGCTCTTTTTTCCTCGTTTTGCTGAATACCCTTCTTGACATTTGATCTCCAGATACTGCAATTGCTGGCCACAGACTCCAGGTCAGCTGGGTTAATGGCACCTGCTCTCAGGTCATGTTTGCAGACATCTTTGTAGCAAAGGGCAGACCTTCCAACATGTCTGTAGTCAGTGGTAAGCTCACCACAGAGTATGTCCTTGGAGATCCGGCCATCATCTATGTGCGCAACATGGCCGAGCCAGCACAGAGTGCTATATGAGCATAGCAAACATGCTTGGAATGCCTGCGTGGTCAAGGACATCCCTGTTTGTGACCTTGTCTTGCCAAGTGATGTCCAAGATCCTTCTCACATTGTGCAAATGGAATGTGTTGAGTCTGTGCTCTTGGTGAGAGTAGAGGGTCCATGTTTCACTTCTGTAGAGCGGTGTGCTGAGCACACGCTTTGTACACCTGTATCTTGGTGTTTATGGACAGCATGGAATTGTCCCACACCCTCTTTGACAGGCGAGACATGGCTGATGCTGCTTTCCCAGTTCGTCTGTTGAGCTCGGCATCCAGGGAGAGGTGGCTAAAGATGTTGGAGCCAAGGTAGGTAAAATCTTCCACTACCTCAAGAGTGTAGTCACCAATGGAGATGTTTGGGGTGCTGCTCACATCTTGGCCAGTATGTTTGTCTTCTTCAGGCTGATGGAAAGGCCAAATTCTTTGCATGCATGTTCAAAGCAGGTGACAAGTCATTGTAGCGCCTCCTGGGAGCGTGCAGTCAGTGCTGCATTATCAGCAAAGAGCATCTCTCTTATGAGGTCCTGCTGCACTTTGGTCTTAGCCCGGAGGCAGGCGAGGTTAAACAGATTACTGTCACTTCTGGTATGGCTGTACACTCCATCCTCTGACTGGCTGAAGGGATAGGAGAGCAGCAGGGAGAAGATGCCAAAGAGTGTCAGAGCAAGCATGTAACCTTGCTTCACTCCACTCCTGATAGGGAACGGTCCAAGGATGAACCATTGTACACTATGATGCCCTGCATGTCCTTGTGGAAGGAAGAAATCATCCTGAAGTGCTTGGGAGGACATCCGATCCTCTCAAGAAGGTGAAGAGGCCTCTCCTGCTAACCAAATCAAAGACCTTGATCAAATCTATGAAAGTGATATACAGTGGTTGGCTCTGCTCACGACACTTCTCTTGAAGTTGATGTAGGGTGATGATCATGTCAACGGCTGATCTTTCAGCTCTGAACCCACACTGTGCCTCAGGATATACTCACTCAGTGAGCAACTGCAGTCTGGAGAGAGCTATGTGGGTGAAGGCCTTCCCAACATTGCTGAGGAGGAAGATTCCACAGTAATTGTTGCAGCTGCTGTGGTCACCCTTGTTTTTATACAAGGTAACAATGTTGGCATCTCTCATGTCCTGGGGCACTGACCCTTCTTCCCAGCACTGAAGGAGGAGCTGGTGCAGGTGCTGGAGGAGAGCAGTCTCCTTTCCAACCTTGAGGACTTCAGGTGGGATGCCATCCTTTCCTGGAGTTTTGCCACAGGCAAGGGAGTCAGTGGCCTTTTTAAGTTTTTCCTCAAAGGGTGGTTTGTCCAGATCCTCCATGATAGACAGGTAAACGGTGCCTTCAACTACTCGGTGGGTGATGACATTCTCCCTTGAGTGCAGCTCCTGGTAGTGCTCTGCCTACCTCTCCATCTATTTGCTCTGGTCTTTGATAATTTCACCAGCAGCAGACTTCAGTGGAGCAGCCTTACTGATCCATGGGCCAAAGGCTTTCTTAAACGTCATTGTACATGTGACAGATACTGCCACAGGCAGCGGCCAGCTGAATGTCACGGCAGAGTTTTAGTCAGTATTCATTGGCGCAGTGTCGAGCAACTCACTGAACATTGTTTCTGGCCTTTCTCAGGGATACTGCATAATATATTATAATGCAGAGACACTTCTCAAATTAAGTGGCTAAAATCAGTTTCTTTTTATTTATTAGTTACATCCACACCAGAGTCAACCATGGACCATGAACACTCAGGGTCTACAATCATGGCTGATGTGGACTTCAACTCCCAGTGCTCATTGTAGATGCTCATCTGCTCTAACTCACCAGCATTCTAATTGCACACAGCTGCCTCTCATCACTCACACACCACAGACTATATAAGGACTCTTCATTCTCTCACCAACTGCAAAGCAATCGCTCAGTATATTCTTGTCTGACCTTGCCAAGCCATCATCATTGTGCCTGTTCTGCCTTTTGATATTTGACCTTAATTCTGTGTGCCCGGTTTCTGATTTCTGTATCTGCCTGTAATATTCTGTCTGCTGAGCTCGCCTGTTTGTCCACACTGATTTGTGTCTGCTGTTTTGGATGTGTTTGCCTGCTCTAACATCCGGTAAACACGAAATCACATTCCGCATCCAAGTCTGTCTGTGTGGGCACGCAACATCATCTTTCTTGAGACATGCTTTGGTACGCTGGGTATCAGAGTTTCATTAGTGACAACTGTTATAATTCAATAATCAATGGACAAATAAATAATACTATAATAGTGATCTTTAGTTAAATAGCATATTTTTAAACAAATAACATATGACAACATAAGCTCTTCTCTTCACTCTCTCCCTCCTTTTCTACTCTGTGCTGTCACTGCAACACACACACAACATTAAATCGACAACAGGTGTATTGACTTTGCCACTCACTTTCCCTGACCCCGCCCTCCGTTCACAAACTGACACTTGGCCATGCCCCCGCTACCACATACCCCCACTGCCCAACTCAGGCTGGGTAGCCATCCAGCCTGCAGTGGACCCCCCCCGAGAGGACAGGAAGTCTGCCACCACCATCTGCGCCCCTGGTCTGTGGACCACCTCGAATTTAAATGGCTGGAGGATGAGATTCCATCTGTGCATTGGCATCTTTCATGCGGTGGAGCCACTGGAGGGGGCATGTGGTCTGAACAGAGGGTGAAAGGGCACCCCAGCAGGTAGTATCAGAGGATGAGGATCACCCACTTGATAGCCAAGCACTCTTTTACAATGGTGCTGTACTTACTCTCATGCATCGAGAGCTTGCAGCTGATGTACAGCATGGTACATTCCTCACCCTCCACTTCCTGGGACAAAATGGCTCCCAGCATCTGTCTGCAAAATAAAGGGGAGAGAGAAGTCAGGGGAGTGTAAGAGTGGCCCCCCACACAGTGCAGCTCTTACCCTGGTGAAAGCCTGTTGGCATTGTTCCATCCACTGGACCGGATCTGGTGCTCCGTTTTTAGTGAGATTAGTCAACAGGCTGGGGACATCCGAATAATTACGTATGAACCTATGATAGTAGCCAGCCAACCCCAGGAACTGTCTCACCCCCTTTTTGGTCTTGGGCCTTGAGCAGGCCGCTATTGGTGCTGTCTTGTCAATTTGGGGACACACCTGCCCATGACCCAAGTGGAAACCCAGATACCATCCTTTCACCTGCCCAATCGCACACTTTTTCGGGTTGGCTGTGAAACTTGCACGCCTCAGCGATTCTAGGATGGTCCAAGGTGCTCAAGGTACCGCAGCCAGTCGTTGCTATACACAATAATGTTGTCAAGGTATGCTGCTGCATAGGCGGCATGGGGACAGAGGATCTTGTTCATGAGCTGCTTCAATGTAGCAGGCGCCCCAAATAATCCAAAAGGAAGCGTGACAAACTGGTGTAACTCAGTGTAGAAAAGGCTGGGGTTTTTTTTCCCCTCAGGATAAAGGAGACAAGGGGATCTGCCAATATCCCTTTGTTAAATCCAGCATTGAGTAAAAGTGAGCAGCACCTAACTGTTTGAGCAACTCAATGTGAGGCATTGGGTATGCGTCGAATTTAGACACTGTGTTGACTTTTCTGTAGTCCACACAGAACTGGACCGACCCATTAGCCTTGGGGACCAGGGCCACTGGGCTGCTTCAGTCACTCTGTGACTCCTTGATTATGCCCATTTCGAGCTTGGCCTTGAGTTTGTCCTGAACCATCTTTTTTTTTTGTGTTCAGGTAAGTGGTAAGGGCGGCTACGCACCACCACTCCCAGGGGTGTTTCAACGTGGTGCTCTATGAGGTGGGTGCGGCCAGGAAGGGGTGAGAACATGTTGGAAAACTCCTCTTGCAACCTGACAACCTCTGTGAGTTGGGCCGATGAGAGGTGGTCTCCACAAGGGACCGGAGTGGCTTGAATGGTTGCTTTTGTTTTTACCTCTGGCCCCAGCTCTGCCCTCTCTGGAACTACCAATGCCAATGTCACAGGGACCCCCTCATTCCAATGTTTTAATAGGTTGAGGTGGTATATTTGCAGTGCCCTGCCCCTATCCATTTGCCTCACCTCATAGTCGATATACCCAATTTGCCATGTGACCTCGAAGGGCCTTTGCCACTTGGCAACTAATTTGGAGCACAACCTGAGCAGTAAAACGAGTACTTTGTCTCCCGGCATGAACTTCCTAAGGTGCGTGTCAAACCTGGCTGTACGACAGGGGCATTCTTGTGCCTACCATAAATTCTCCTGGGTTAGGTGCGTGAGGGTGTGGAGCTTTGCACGCAGGTCCAGAACATATTGAATTTTGTTCTTACTAGATGAAAGTCCCTCCTCCCAATTTTCCCACAGCACGTCTAAAATGCTGTGATGCTTTCGCCCATGTAATAATTCAAATGAGGAAAATCCAGTGGAGGCTTGTGGGATCTCTTGTACTGTGAACAGGGGCTCTTACCATTTATCCCAATTACGTGCATCTTCACTTACAAATTTCTGAATTAAATTTGAGTGTCTGATTAACCCGCTCTACTAAACCATCTGTTTGTGGGTGATAAATGCTGGTGCAGATAGATTTAATCCCCAACAACTCGTACAACTCACGCAGCGCGTGTGACATAAATGCAGTGCCTTGGTCTATCAGGATTTCTTTTGGAATCCTGACCCAGGAGATAACACGGAAGAGTGCTTCCACAATACTGCATGTGGAGATATTGCAGAGGCGCACCACTTTCGGATATCACATTGCATAGTCCACCAGAACTAAAATAAAGAGATATCTTTGTGCTGACTGATCTAATGGCCCAACAAGATCCATGCCAATTCTCTTGAAGGGAGTCTCGATTAGAGGAAGGGGGCGCAAAGGTGCCTTTGGAATGGCCACGGGATTTACTAATTGGCATTCCACACACCACCGACGAATGTCCCCGCGAATCCCTGGTCAATAGAATTGGGCCATTATTTGGGCCAGTGTCTTATCCTGCCCCAAGCGTCCGGCCATGGGATTAAAGTGGGTCACATTGAACACGAGTTCCCTATGGCTCTTAGGGATTAATAACTGCATTAGCTGTTCACCAGTTTGAGTGTCCTGCGTCACTCAATACAGCCCATCTTTAATAATAGCAAAATATGGGAAGGCAGGCATTACATTTGGCTGGAGAGTTTGACCATTGATTACTCTCACTTGGTCAAACGCATGACGCAGAGTCTCGTCTTGTGTCTGCTCTAACGGGAAATCCTTGAGGGAATCCCTGAGAAAGGGAGGAGAGGCGAACTGCTCCTCACTCCTCGTATTGCCCTGATGCGGTGCTGACGTAGACGGCTCTGTGACAGCTTCCCCAGTCAATGCCACACTGGGATCTCCCTGTGACGTACTAATTCAGGACCCACCCTTCACTGTGTGTTCCATCAAATCCTTTAAACCCTGGCCAATCAGTTCCCAAAATCAGAGAGTGGGTGAGACAAGTATTAACCACCGCCTTTATTCTATGCTTTTCCCCTCGAAATAGAATGTGGATGGACACAAATGGGTAGTTGGGAACATCCCCATGCACACACAAAACCTTCACCACTTGTGCTCTCCTCAGTGCCTCACCTTGCACCAGGCTTTGGTGGATTGAGGTCCAATTACAGCCGGAATCCACCAATGCGTGATACATATCCCGTTGCACACTAACCAATATATGTTACGCTCCAGCCTGCTTGGGGTGGTCTCTGGCGTGTCAGGGATCTGGAGCACTGCTCCCACTTCCATTGTAGAGCATTTACTTTGGAGATGTCCCAGGTCCCCGCAGGGCCAGCACACTGGCCCAGGCTTCTCCTCTGCACTGGTGTTATGTGCGTCACTCACCTGAGGGGAAGAAGACACAGACATGGAAGGGGAAGACAGGAGGACACCACAGGTGCAATGGGCCGTCTGGGGGGGGGGGGGTGCTGGCCCATGCCTCTGCAGTGGGGGAGCAGGGCAGGGAAAGGAAGGAGAGAGAAACAGAGAAGAAAATGACTCATCCACCTGCTGTCATAACCGCCACCAGATGGTCCTCCACCAACTTGATGGTTTTTTCCAGCGACGCTGGGTGATGTCACTGGGTGATGACGCTGACGATGTTGTTCCAGGGAGTGGCTGATACACTGCAGGATGGCTGGCTTCAAGTCGGTGTACACGAGCCAGCTGTCAGCAGGGAGCTGTGCCTCGCCAGTCAATAGTGGGAGTAGGCACGCTGTGCGCTGCTTGACCGGCCACCCCCACACTTCGGCTGCTTGCTCAAAGAGCACCATGAAGGCTTCTGGATGGTTGTGCGGACCCATCTTTGTAAGGGTGACATGGGGAGGGTCCACTGCAGTGGCGGTCGAGGACCCTGCCAATGTGATCAGGTGCCGGAACATCTGGCGATCTTCTTCAAGGCTTCAAAGCATCGCTTCCCCTCCTTTTGGAGGTCAATCAGTGTTTCATGCTAGTTTTGTTGGGCAGTTGCAAGGGCATGGATAAGGTCCTTGAATAGGAAGGACTCTATGGATGGTTCCCTTCAGTATCGCCTGGGTTTCGGCACCACTGTAGTAAGCCCTGACGTGGGAGGAGTACTGAACCTGGAGATGATGTTCACACACTATTTCTACAGTGATAGTTTTTCAGCTTCATACGTTTCACTCATTACTCAGAGACACACACACACACACACACACACACACACACACGCGTTCTGGTCAGGAGAGCTCTCTTCTCTTCACTCTCTCCCTCCTTTTCTACTCTCTGCTGTCACTGCAACACACACACACACACACCATTAATCAACAACAGGTGCATTGACTTTGCCACTCACCTTCCCTGACCCTGCCCTCCATTCACAAATTGAAGCTTGGCCATGCCCCCGTTGCCACAATCCCAAACTTTGAACATACCAGGGAATATTATGAAATCAATCCATCCATCCATCATCTGTAGCTGCTTATCTTGTACAGGATTACAGGCAAGCTGGAGCCTACCCCAGCTGATTATGGGTGAGAGGCAGGGGTACACCCTGGACAAGTCACGCAGACACATGGAGAACATGCAAACTCCACACAGAAAGGCCCTCATCGGACACTGGGGTCGAACCCAGAACCTTCTTTCTGTGAGGCGACAGTGCTAACCATTACACCACCATGCAGCCCACTATTAAATCAATTGTAGCAAAATGTAAAGAATATGGCACTTCTACAAACCTGAAAAAAGAAGGCTGCCCACCAAAAATCACAGAATGGGAAAGGAGGGCATTCAATCAGAATGCCCTCCTTGGGGAGGAGGGCAATCAGAGATGCAAGAGACACCAAAGATAACACTGAAGGAGCTGCAAAGATCCACAACGGCGATAGGAGTATCTGTCCATAGGACCACTTTAAGCCATATATGCCACAGAGTGGGGCTTTATGGAAGAGTGGCCAGAAAAAGAAAAAAAAAGTCATTGCTCTGGGGTCTGAGGGTATTTTCTGGCACTCTAATGATTTTGGCATGCTCTGATTTTGACATCAATTTCAACAAATCTATGCAGTATTTTCAAAGTCATATGACTTTTTTGTATTCAGCACAAGTTCAGCTGCAATAATATCTATGTAGTATGTATTTCATGATTGTACTTGTAAAAAAAATAACAAATGAAGATGCTATAAAAAGCAGTTTTAGAACTGTGTTGGAATGTGTGGAAAAACAAAACATGACTTTACCCAGTGAGTTAAACTGCTTTGGTCACTTGAGGTGATTCTGTTCATTCTCAGGAATGTATCAAGCACAAAAACTTAAATCTGCTCCATTGATTTGGACAATTAACTGGCCATCAAAAAATTTGTCCTATTGTTTTGGGATAAAGGGTTGGCAATGGGAGGGGTATTCAATGAGAAGTGTAAAAAATGTCCATTTAATGAGAAGAGAAGAGTGAAATCCACTCCCACTGCCATCTCTTAATCCCATCAGGTCAAGTCAAATGGGTAAGGTAATGTTTTTCACACACTCCAACACAGTTCTAAAACTGCTTTTTACAACAGCTTCCTTTATCTTGTACTTGACTATTCAGTGTGTCTTGAAATTCTCTTGTACTATTTTACTCAGTTTAGATACACAACCAACTCAGGTTACTCCGTTACACAATTACTCTAATTTTGCTCCCACTTCAACTCCAAATTTTACTCTCAAAACTCAAGCGCTGTGTGGAAGAGTGGAGACGAGCACACTACATCTTATAATCATTTCCTTGAATTATTCAAGCAAGTGTTTGATCATGAACCTGAGGGAACTGAAGTCGGCGAGAGCCTACTGACCATCATGAAAGGCTCAAGGAGAGTCATGGACTATGCCTTGGATTTCAGAACTCTCACAGCAGCCAGCAAATGGAATGAGCTGGCTCTAAAGTCTGTGTTTTGCCAAGGTCTCTGCCCTGAGGTATTGAGTGAAGTGGCATGCAGAGACGAACACCTCACCTTAGACTCCCTGATTGATCTAGCAATCCGGTTGGAACACTTACTCTCCAGCCGACCATCCCTCAAGGAATAAACCAAGCCAGCTCCAACCACCGATGCTCCCACACCCATGGTGGTCTCACAAACCCATCTGAAATGCTCCGAATGAGAAAGGAGGAGATGAGAGGGTTTGTGTTTCTACTGCAGGAGTTCCAGTCACCAGATTATTCAGTGTCCAGTTTGCCTGTCTCCCACCAGCTCTGCTGAGACCACATCTGACCTGATGAGTCCAGTGAGAAGCCCAATTTTTCAAAGTACCTGAATTGCTGAAACTACCCTCCTCAAGCCCACGTGCTCAACCCATTTGCTGACCCGGGGCAAAGGGGAAGTTCATCGCCAGCTCGGTCATCCAGAAGTTCAGTTTGCCCACAAACCCTCTGCAGAGTCCACTCAGCATCAGGACCATCAATGGAGGGCCAATAGGGGATGGTCTCGTCACCACTCAGACCGCTCCCGTGCACATTCGGGTGGGAGCCCTTCATTCAGGGCTCATCTCACTCTTAGTCACTACTACCATTCATCACGACATCATTCTGAGTTATCCATGGCTGCAGCTTCACGACCCCCTAATCTCCTGGCAGAATGAGATTCTCCAGTGGTCACTGACATGCTTCCAGAATTGTCTTCGGGGGGGTGCTAGTGAGCAAGCAATGGAGCAAGATGCGAGTTGCAGAGCTTCTGCTCAACTGTTGCATTTTTTTCAAAAATAAATGCAACACTTTTGTGATAATCTTTGCTGTAGAAAGCCAGTGTGATAATTAAGTACACCATGCATCAGAAATGATTTTTTGATGCCTGCAATGGCTTCGTGGCTCTGCAAATTCAAGTACAATGGACTATCTACCGCCAGGCCTGACACCTCCTTGGCACGGAGTACATCTACATACAGGATTTGCACACCTGCCTCCCCCTGCAAAGATGCCAAGGAAAGCAACATGGAAGACCTGAAAGCTCAGATCCTTTTGGACCTACAAGCTGATATTGCCACCGTCATTAGAACGTAGCTGAAAAACTCCCTCTCTGACAAATTTAACCATCTGAGGAGTGAGCGCCAGACAGAGTTGAGCTAGGTAACAATGCCACGCTAGCACAAAACGAAATTGACCAAATGAAGTCTGCTATTAAGGACATTGAGTGTGGCATATCGTCGTGGTCAGATGTAGTGGCAGAGCTTCACACTACCATATCCACCCTGATGAAAGAACTGAGGGAGGTAAAAGATAAATGCGAAGACATGGAGGGGAGGACGCGCAACTGTAACATCCAAATCCTGGGGGTTGCAGAGGAGCCCGGGTCTAGCTCCACAGAGTCGGTATCTAAATTATTGTCTGAGGTGCTTAAACTGCAAAAGGACATTGCCGATGATCACTTGCATCAGAGCCCTGTGCCAAAGAATGCCGGTAGAAACCATGAGTGATTGCAGTGAAGCTACATTATTATGAGGACTGCATGGAGGTGCTGCGCCATGCTCGCAGCCAAGCCCTGCTCAGGTACAGGGGAGGAGCCATCACCATCTTTCCAGACTACACAACGAAGGTCCCCAAGGCTTGTGCTGCATTCACGGAAGCCAGGAAATTACTCCGAGATCAATGAGATGTCCGTTATGGCATCCTCTTTCCTGCCTGGCTCCATATGACCTATAATGGAGTGGACAAGGAATTTTTGGATTTGGATAAAGCCATGGCCTACATTAAGAAACACATCACCAAGACGACAGATAACGGGGAACACTAAGGATGGACAAAAATCATGTTTATTTCTCTCAGGTTTTACAGTTTAAGTACCATTCAATTTTGTCTGATGGTTGAATTCTGTGATCTAAAAATTTAATGTGCTCATCATTATATTTTACTGATCACTTAACACTGCAAGTTTATTCTCATTTTCCTTAGGACTCTACAAGGAACAAAGATAATAATGACAACTTTGTTGCTTTTGTTTTCCTCATTACTTGTTCAAGTTGGGTTGAGCAGGAGCTTACGTTAGCTTAAAAGTACAAGCTACCCAAGTAAACGCTCAATGTGTGGATATTTAGACAAGGGATTTTGGGGTTTGCAAGTTCATGCATATGTTGAGGGTAGGGGCAATGCTAGACTAGACCTTATTTTTTTTCCATACATTTTACTGTCACGTTTTTTGTATTGGGGGGGGGATGCAAATATGTTGCCTCTCACACTTTCATATGGCTAATAACAATATATCACCTCAGTTAGGTGGTTGCTCAGTCAAATTAATGAGTTGGAATTTTAAATATCTTAATCATCTGGTGAAATGTTAAAAAAAAAAAAAAAAAAAAAAATTATTCAATTGTCTGAAAACTCTTAACATCGACATTGCATTCCTTCAAGAAACTCATCTTCGTGTCGCCGACCATGGTCGATTAAAGGGCAGATGGGTGGGCCAGACATTTCACTCTAACTTCAACTCAAAAGCCAGGGGTGTAACTATATTAAATCAGTAAAAATACACAGTTTACTGCCATGAGTGTGGAATCTGACTCTAGTGGGCATTTCATAATTGTGGTTGGCAGGCTATATGGTTTCTCTGTCATCTTAGCTAATGTCTATGCACCCAACTGGGATGACCACGTGTTTTTTAGGTCCTTCTTTTCTAAACTACCAAATATGGTTACACAATCTTATTCTGGGTGGAGACTTGAACTGTGCTCTCTCTCTCCCAACTTAGACTGTAGCTCCTCCAGAAAAATTCCCACGTCTAAATCTGCTGACTTAATCCAATATTTCCTCAAAACACACGGAATAGCTGATGTGTGGCAGTTTCACAACTCTAATAGTCGAGGCTATTCATTCTTCTCTCCAGTGCATAGTTCTTATTCACAAATAGATTTTTTTTTTTTTTTTTTTACAGCTGTAGCCTTGCTTTCATCAGTGGTGGAGTGTGACTATGAAGCTATAACTATATCTGACCATGGCCACTGACTATGACAAGACACGTTACCACAACACAGCCAAACTACTGTCCCTGGAGGTTCAATCCTGCGCTGCTTTCAAATGAAGCTTTTGTGAAGTACATCAGGTCTGAAATAGAATCCTTCCTTAGTATTAATTGGACCCCAGGAATGCCTCCATCAACTGTATGGGAGGCTTTGAAGGCGTATTTAAGGGGCCAAATAATTTCGTTTTGTGCCCGCCAGAGGAGAGTTGGGAATGAGCGCCTCAAACAGCTATCGGATCAGATACTGGAGCTGGACTTGTCACAGTCATAACCCCACGTTGGCATCACTCAAACAGCGAATGCTACTACAAACTGAATATAACCTTTTAGTAACTCAACAAGCTGAATACATGATCTCTACACTACAGTGTAATTATTATGAACATGGGGAGAAGGCTGGGAAGCTTTTGGCCCACCAGTTACGTCAGAAAGCAGCTAAAATCAAGCTAACCCCGAAATATGCGATGAACACGGCATAAGAGACGTAGATAATAGAGAAATCAATGCATGTTTTACAGATTTTACCAGTCACTGTACTCCTCAAATCAATCTACTAGCTCAAGAGCTATTGAGGATTTCTTTAAAGAATTGAGTATCCCATCTATAGACCCGGAAATGGTGGCTGACCTGGAGGGGCCAAGAATGACCTGTGAGATCGATCTGGCAATTAATTAACTATACGTTGCATCGGGAAAACTACTAGCATTGTGACTGACCCCCCCACACCTCTCACACCCTCCTGCCATCTGGAAAAAGGTATCGAAGCATTCGGGCCTTCACAAACAGACTAACAGTTTCTTTCCACATGCCATCAGACCCCTCAACTTAGAGACTGGACTGATAACACATGGACTGCTGAACACACCATTCACACTGCAATCTTTGCATAGTGGACAATAATGCATGAGTGCTTTAGAATGTTTACAATGTCTTTCACACACACAAGGTTTATATATATTTTTTTCCCCCTTTTCATATACTACCTCAATTCCTCATGCCATCAGACTTCAACTCTGAGGGATTGAACTGATACTCACTGACTGCTGAACACACCACTCACACTGCAATCTGTGCCCATTGGACACTAATGCACTATTGCTTTACAATGTTTACAATGTCTTTCACACACACACACACACACACACACACACACACACACACACACACACGGTTTACATTTATTTATTCCCTTTTCATATCTTACCTTAATATGCACGCTCAACTCTGCACTTTGTGTCGTTTATTGTCTGCAATGTTTGCACTTTATGTTGTATTGTAGTGCTGTGATGTTTAATGTAACGCCATGGTCCTGGAGAGATGTTTCATTTTAATTATGTACTGTACCAACTGTACAGTGGTGCTTGAAAGTTTGTGAATCCTTTAGAATTTTCTACATTTCTGCATAAATATGACCTAAAACATGATCAGATTTTCACACAAGTCCTAAAAGTAGA
>JANZLB010000004.1:23062854-23073917 GCA_026167865.1 Notarius quadriscutis | reverse complement strand
GCCTCTCTCATCTTTTTAAGTGGGAGAACTTGCACAATTGGTGACTGACTAAATACTTTTTTGCCCCACTGTAGGTACTTACTCCAAGAACTGTCATCCCTGGATGCCATGCACCTGAATGCTACCTCCAAAACTTGGCTCGCACATTATGCCTGGCCATTGGTTTGTGGGTGGAAGCCTGAGGAGAGACTACAGGTGGCCCCATTGAGTTTGCAGAAGGCCCTCCAGAATTATGCAGTGAACTGAGGGCCCTGGTCAGAAGTGATGTCAGTGGGCAGTCCATGTAGATGGAAAATGTGCTGGATGAGTAGTTCAGTGGTTTCTTTGGCTGAGAGGAGCTTCGGCAGAGGGATGAAATGAACGGTCTTAGAGAAACAGTCAATAACAGTGAGGATGCATGTGTTGCCACCGGAGTTGGGGAGTCCTGAGATAAAGTCCAGGGTGATGTGAGATCAAGGTCGATGCAGAGTTGGGAGGGGTCTTAGTAAGGTTGCAGGCTGTCTTGTTCTGGGAGCGTGTGTCACAGGCTGCCGTGAACTCCTGAACGTCTTCCTCGATGGATGGCCACCAGAAGCACTGCTGGATGAGTGCCAGGGTTCGGACAGCTCCCAGATGACAGGCCAGCTTGGAGCCATGACCCCACTGCAGCACCCGGGTTCGCACAGGACAGGGAACAAACAGATGATTATGTGGAATGTCATTGGAGTTATCTTCTCCGGGGTCCTGCTCCAGGGCCTTCTGCACTAGTGTCTCAACCTCAAGTATGGTGGCCCCCCCCAGGCAGCATGAAGGGAGGATGGTTATGGGTGTTTTGGACTCCTCCTGGTGGGAAGAGAACATCCTGGACAGGGAGTTGGGTTTGCTGTTCTTGGAGCCTGGGCGGGAGGAGAGCGTGAATTTGAACCAGGAGAAGAAGAGAGACCATCGGGCTTGTTGAGAATTGAGGCGTTTGGCGGACTTGAGGTACTCCAGGTTTTTATGGTCGGTCCAGACTAGGAAGGGAAGATCAGACCCCTCGAGCCAGTGCCTCCACTCCTCCAAGGCTAGTTTCACAGCCAGTAGCTCTCTGTTGCCAACGTCGTAGTTACATTCGGCTGGGAACAGCTGGCGGGAGAAGGAGCACAGGTGGACCTTGTTGTCACTGGCTCTCTGGGAGAGAATGGCTCCGACCCCTGACTCGGAAGCATCGACCTCGACGATAAACTGCTTGGTTGGATCAGGTATGGTAAGAATGGGTGCTGTGGTAAACCTGCACTTGAGCATGGACAAGGCTTTCTCCACTTCCTCCCCCACTTGAACTGGGTCTTGGTCGAGGTCAGGGCTGAGAAAGGTCCGGCCACCATACTGAAGTCGCAGATGAAGCGCCTGTACAAGTTGGCGAACCCCAGGAAGCACTGGAGCTCTCGTCTCGAAGATGGGGTGGGCCAGTCAGCAACTGCCTCCAGCTTGAGGGGGTCCATCTGAATCTTTGCCAGGGAGATGATGAACCCCAGAAATGAGACAGAGCTTTGGTGGAACTCACTTTTCTCTGCCTTGATGAACAGCTTGTTTTCTAGCAGGCATTGGAGGACCTGCCAGACGTGACCCCAATGTTCCTCCAGGGAGTGAGAGAAAAGTCAGGATGTCATCCAGGTACATGAAGACAAAGGCATTAAGGAAGTCCCTCAAGACATCGTTAACTAGTGCCTGGAAGACTGTGGGCATGTTGATCAGGCTGAAAGGGACCATGAGGTACTCGTAGTGGCCTGTGGTGGGATTAAAGGCCGTCTTCCACTCGTCCCCTTCCCTGATCCTAACGAGATGGTAGGCATTGCACAAGTCCAGTTTTGTAAACACTTTGGCTCCTTGGAATAGTTCGAAGGCCATGGTCATGAGCGGTAGTGGATAACAATTCTTGATAGTGATAGCATTGAGACCCTGATAGTCAATGCAGGGGTGGAATAACTTGTCCTTTTTGACGAAGAAGCACCCTGCCCCTGATGGGGAGGAGGAAGGGTGGATGATCCCAGCTGCCAGCGATTTGGTGATGTATTTTTCCATGGCTTGTCTTTTGGAGGGAGGAAGAGAAATCGAGGCGTCCCTTGGGTGGCTCTGTCCCAGGCAGGAGGTCGATACCACAGTCATAGGGTCTGTGAGGAGGGAGGGACGCTGCTCGGGTCTTACTGAAAACTAGCTTAAGGTCCAGATATTCCGAAAGGTACATGAGAGAGGTTGGGAAACTCGCTGGCTGAGGGCTGTGGTGGTTTGGCAGGAGGCAGAGTGGAGTTCAGGCAGGACGTCAGGCAGGAAGGACTCCAGCCTAGGATGGTGTTATTAGTCCAATTTAAGTGAGGGTTGTGCTGCATCAGCCAAGGTAGTCCTAGAATGATGGGAATATGAGGGTCGTTCATGGCGTGAAGTTGAATAGTTTCGGAGTGATTGCCTGAAATCCTTCAGGTGAGCAGGGCAGTAAGGTGAGTGATGATGGTCAAGCCAGTGCCATTGAGTCTCAGGATGGTGAGAGGGACCTCGAGAGCAAGTAACGGGATTCCGAGATCCTTGGCGGTGGTGGAGCAGATCAGGTTCCTGTCCACCCCCGAGTCGACGAGTGCCTGAAGATGGTGATGCCGGTTGTTGTGGGTGATGATAACAGGGAGCAGCAGTCGGTCAGCAGGGGACTGGTTCTGAGCATTGCCCACCAGGACCCCTCAATTCACTGGTGGGCTCGTCCTTTTAGCGGGCAGGCTCGCCAGATGTGTCCTTGCTGACCGCAGTAGAAGCAGGCCCCCATGCTCCACTGGCGCAGTTGTTCCTCCGCTGACACCCATACCCGATCTACCTGCATGGGTTCGACGGACGAGGCAGAAGGTGGAGAGGAGGTGAAGCTGGGGCGGTTCTTCTCTCTCCTCCATTGTTGAATCCAAGCATCAATGCAATTGGCAAGGTCCATGAGGCTGGAGAGGTCTGATGGCAGTTCCCGAGAGACTAGTTCATCCTTAATGGCATCGGACAGGCCATGTAGGAACACGTTGACCTGGGCACTCTCGTTCCAACCGCATGATGCAGCCAACATCCGGAACTTGATGGCATAATCTGAGGTAGATCAGGACCCCTGCCACGGCTCCATGAGCTCCCTAGCTGCCTCCCGGCTGGACAGAGAGCAGTCGAATGTTCGCCTCATTTCCTCTGAGAATTCTTTGAAGCTGGAACAAAAGGATGCATTGACGTCCCAGACCGCTGTTCCCCATTCCCTGGCCTTGCCAGTGAGGAGTGTGATGGTATAGGCTACCCGGGAGCGTTCTGTGGGGAAGGCCAGAAGTTGTAGCTCCAAGATCAGTAAACAATGAGAGAAAAGATCTGCAGGTACTTGGTTCTCCACTGTCGGGCTGAGGCGAAGGGAGTCTCAGTTCATGTAGAGCGGCGGTGGTAGGAGGTGAAGGAGGTGGCTGGGCAGGGGTAGGTACGGCTTGGGAGTGCTGGAGTTGCATGGCTAGAAGGTTGAGTGAATTGGACAGGGTAGAGAGGTTCTGGATATTCTGTTGGAGGATCCTGAGGAGAGCTCCTTGCTGCTGTATAGCCGTTCTCAGCGGGGTCAGTTCTGCTGGATCCATGTTGGCCAGAATGTACTGTTAACAGTGGCGAGATGAGGTGAGAGATTAGGATACAGAAGCAGAACACAGACAGTAATCCAATAAATAAGGTGAGTTAATCCAGGGAAAAGGGCTTGGCAAAAAAGTAAATAAACAGGATGAAAAAAGAAATAGCAAAATAGTCCAGGTACAAAGAGACAAAAAACTTAGACAAAACAACGAGGCAGGCAAGGACAAAAAAACACTAGTGCAAAAATAAACATGAACAAGAAAAAACGCTAGTGCAAAAAATCATAAGAACAAATGCTAGAGAGAAAAACCATGAGAAGCATAAGAGGCACAGAACCGGATAGAGTAACAAGTGAGACGTTCTGGCAAGGTCCCTGTCTGAGAATGGCATTTATATGCACAGCAGAAAAAAATAGGAAGTGGATGCAGGCAAGATGGAATTCCTGTCCCGGATCCGGATTAGCGCTGACCTGGGAGATAAGTAATCTCCGGAGTGGAAGTCCGCGGCGGAGCATGACAACCTCCATAGATCTGTAAGTGGACATGCTAAGAATGCACTTGATGGCTATTTCCTACTTGGAACTGAATCTGTTTATGGAGGAGAGATATGGCAACTCATTTATAATTGCAAAAGTATACAGAGACAAACTTGAAGCAGGGCCCAAATTGCCACTAAAGACAGCTCTGAGCTAAGAGTTTGTCAACTTTCTCCATAGTTGCAAGGCCACCATGGTCCATATGAAGGCATTGGCGATCCTGAATGACTGTAATGAAAACAGAAAATTATTGTAAAGTTACCTGATTGGCTAAACATGAGATGGAACCAGAAGGTCATTGAAATGGAAAAACAGCAGCCAGTTCCCCTACTTCAGCCAATTTGTGAAATTTCTGACAAGAGAAGCAAAAATTGCTTGTAACCCAATTACATCGCTGCAAGGTGAAACTGAAAAGCCAAAACCTCAGACAGACGAAATGTTAAAGCAAAAAAACAAAACAAAACACTGATTACAAGTTCCAATGAAGAGACTGTCAAAACATGCATTTTCTGCAAGAAGACGGGACATACTTTCCACAAATGCAGGAAGTTTGTGGAGAAAGGAGTCTCGGATAGAGTTAAATTTGTTCAAGCTGAAAAGCTATGCTTTGGTTGCCTCAAGTCAGGCCATCTCTCAAAGAGCTGCAACAATAGGAGTGTTTGCAACACATGCCACAGGCCACATCCTGCTTGTCTGCATGACGAGAGAGACAAAGGAGAACAAGGACTACCACAAGCCAGACAAAGTCAAAGTCAAGAAAGGGCAAGCACAAGTCAAGAAAAGAATAAAGAAAAGCCTCAAGCAACACAACGCAAAGAAACAACCACAGTTGCTACTTCAGATAGAGTAATCCTTGATGAAGCTCATACACAAACATGTGCAATAATTCCTGTCTGGATTTCATCAACAATTCAACCAGCACAAGAAGTGCTTGTATATGCTCTGTTGGATTCTCAGTGTGACATGACTTTTGTTCTGTCAGAACCACTTTTGTCAATGAACATTATTTACATTGTAATATTTGTAACAAGTTGTATTTAACATATGGCTCTGTTCTGGGACCCCTCTGCCCTTCCATGTGCATACATGGAAAGCCTTGGGGCAGGGACAGCACACCTCCCAGCTCTACCATGTGCCTACATGGAAAGGCTAAACCAGGGAGAGCCACAGCAGCCCTCCCATAGGGTACAGAACAAAGCAGGCATCAATGACAAAAGAGAGGACATTGATTAAGGTCAGAATATGGGATGTTCCTGTCCTTCCACATGCCTACATGGAAAGACTTGTGGCAGGGAAAGCTGGCTGCCCTTCCATTTGCCTGTGTGGAATGGCTAAAGCAGGAAGGGCAGCAGCAACGGAAATGGCATGGATTAAGGGACCTCCCTGCCCTTCCACATGCCTATGTGGAAAGCCTTGAGGTAGGGAGAGCACCTCCCTACCCTTCCATGTGCCTGCATTGAATGACTAAAGCAGGGAGGGTGGCAGCAATGAAAATGCATAGATTAGGGATCTTGGCCTCTTTGACAAGGGCCAAATACAATGGTGAGATAACTGGACCAACACATCTCCAAAATTTTAGGTGATGGAGGTGTTCCTGGTATGCAGTGATTATCATCCATCAGAAAATGGTCCAAGGAAGGACAATCAGTGAACCACAGAAGAGCACCTGTAGCGCAACTTGCTGAAAAAGTTAATGCCAGCTATGATAAAGGTGTTAGAACACAGCGCATCGCAGCTTGCCTTGTGTGGGCTGAGGAACTGCAGACTGGTCAGGGCACTCATACTGGCTCCTGTCCACCAAGGAAAGTGCCTACAATAGGCATGTGAGCATCAGAACTGGACCGTGGAGCAATGGAAGACAGTAGCCTGTACTGGGTTGAGAGCTGGCATCAATGATACAGAAATCACATTGATTAAATTCAGACAGCATGAAAGGGGAGGAGTTCGGATAGAGCTGGGTTGCAAAATGGCTTGCAGAGGAAGCAGCAAAGATAAGCAGGTTAAAGCAGCTTAAATAAGGTGCTCTATGACAGATTTGCTAATAGAATGCGTCAAAGAGAATGAGCTGAGCTGACAGCTGATATGGGCTGGCTTGAGATCAGCTGCAGTCAGCTGATGTAGCTGGGATTGAGGGCTGAACTTGACTTCGTGGCCTATCAGAGCTACACTACACTTGATTTCGAAGTGAAGCAGCTAATGCTTTGGAGGCAAACAAAGTCAAGTTAAAGCTCTCTACTATGACCTCAAGAACCACAGTAGCAAGCTCTCAGAGTAAGCAACTTGGAAGCATGAAACTTTTACTCTGGTAAGATGATCTTTTTACCACCAGCCTACACATGGGACTTTATTCCCGCCAACTGAACTCACATACTAACTGATGAAACTGCAAAGGCTTGGTCCCATCTAGAGCACCTCCAAGAAGATGTAGCACCTTTGCAGGATTGTGAGATAGGTTTGCTCATTGGTAACAACTGCTCACAAGCCCTGCTTCCACAAGAAGTTATGTCTAGCAAACAAAATCAGCCTTATGCACAGTGCACAGACCTTGGGTGGAGTATTGTTGGCTATAGGAGTCCCTGTGTAGATTATGGAGATGCCACCAGAATCGGCCATCGCATAGTAGTGAGGCAAGTGACACCAAGTGTTGAGTCCTCTGTCAATCTTAAAGCTGAAGTTCATTTTGTAAACAGATCTAAAGTTAAGAAAATTACTCCTTCAGACATTATCAAGGTTCTTGAGTCAGATTTCTCAGAAAGCGCTGGAGAAGAGGATCCTGTATCTCAAGATGACTTCAAGTTCCTGTCAAAGATGAGGGAAAACATAACACAAAAGGACAATGGTCACTATGAAATGTCATTATTGTTTCAAGAGGAAAGACCAAAACTACCTAATAAGATATGTGCAGTACACTGCTTAAATTGTCTTGAGAAGAAGCTAAAGAAGCATGAAATGTATTACAAAGACTATATAAACTTTATGGATGACATCATTTCCCATGGCAAGGCAGAGAAGGTCCCCAAGGAATAAATTGGCAACAGTCCAGCTTGGTATATTCCACACCATGGAGTTTATCATCCACAAAAACCATCATCTTTTTGTGTTATGTTTTCCCTCATCTTTGACAGGAACTTGAAGCTAAGTTTCAAAGAACATCTCTCAATGACCATCTGCTCACTGGACCTGACATGACAAATACATTGGTGGGCGTCCTGTGCTGATTTTGAAAAGGTTCTGTCGCAGTGGCATGCAACACTGAAAGGATGTTTCATCAGTTTCACATGAAAAGAGAAGACCAAGATTATTTACATTTCCTATGGTGTGAGAATGGCAATTTGGAAACTACTACATCAACCTACAGAATGAAAGTCCACCTATTTGGAGTAGCTTTGTCTCCTGGCTGTGCCAACTTTGGTCTGAAACATCTGGTGGCACAAGGGCAAGGTCAATACGGTGAAGATACCATACAATTCATTCAGAGAAATTTCTATGTAGACAATGGCTTAGTAAGTGTTCAAGCTGAGAAGGAAGCCATCCAGCTTCTCAAAGACTCAAGAGAACTTTGTTGCAGTGGCAAGTTAAAACTCCATAAGTTTGTTTCCAATAATGAGAACATGATGGCATCAATCCCAGAAGAGGAATGCGCCACGATCAAAGATGAAGACATGGCCTTGAGCTAACCACATATGGGGAGACCGCTTGGAGTCAAATGGTGCATCACATGTAATTCGTTCAAGTCAAACCCAATCCACTAACAAGAAGAGGTGTGCTCTCTACTGTTGCCTCTATGTATGATCTGTTTAGGATTCATGGCACCCTTTGTCCTTCTAGGAAAATAAATACTTCAACAAACGTGCAGAGAGAAAACTGGCTGGAATGAGGAAAACTTAAGACCTTAGTGGGAATCCTGGATCAGAGACCTACCCAATCTAGCCAAAATAGAGATTAAAAGATGCTACTTACCTTCAAATTTTGGCAAAGTCAAAGGGTATGAGCTTCACCATTTTTCTGATGTGTCTCTGAATATGGTGAATGCACTTATCTCTGCGCTGTTAATAAGTCCAATGAAGTCCATTGCTGTCTAATGATGGGAAAATCAAGAGTTTCGCCATCCAAAGTTACAACAATACCAAGACTGGAATTCTGCAGCAGTAGTTGCAGTTTGAACCAGTGATGTGCTCCATAATGAACTGGAAAGCCAAGACCTACAAGAATACTTCTGAACAGACTCCACAGTCATTCTTGGCTACATAAACAATGATGCCAGAAGATTCACAATGTTCATAGCTAATTGGATACTGAGAATCAAGTCAAGCACAAAGCCTGAGCAGTGGGCCTATGTTGCATCTGAGGACCATCCAGCAGACCATGCCTCTCGAGGATTAACTGCAAGACCTCCAAATGGTTCTCTGGGCCAAAGTTTCTTTGGCAGAAAGAACTACCTGACAGAGCACAAGTCAAGAGAATTTAAGGAAGATGATCCTGAACTCTGCAAAGGATGATAAATCATTAGTGGACCGCCTTGAGAATTTTTCTGATTGGTCAAGGGTAGTACAAGCAGTTGCCAGATTGAAATGACAAGTCAAAGAACACAAAGGTGTGAAGCAAAGAACCAATGAAAGTACAAGCTTGGAAGAAACAAAAGAAGCAGAAATTGCTATTGTTAAGTGGGTTCAAGAAGGAGCATTCCCAGATGAGATAAAGAGCTTGAAATCAAGGAATGTTATTACCAAGACCAAACACAGTAAGCTGTGCAAGTCCATTTTTGAATGAAGTTATCTTAAGAGTGGGAGAATGCCTAAGTCAAACCATGTTACACCCACATGTAAAGCATCCAGCAATACTTCCAAATAAGTCACGTATCAGCCTTACTTATCAAGCACTTTCATGAGAAGGTTCATCATCAGGGATGTGGAATGACTGTAAATGAACTGTGAGCTAACGAATGGTGGATCCTGGAATGCAGCAGCACAGCATTGTCACACATCTTCAAATGTGTTGCGTGTCGAAAGTATAGAAGATGTACTGAAGAACAAAAAAAAATTGGGTAACTTGCCTCAGGATAGAATGGAAAAGACTCCACCATTCACCTACACCAGCATAGACTGCTTTTGTCCGATCTACGTTTAGAAAGGAAGAAAGGATGTTAAAAGATATGGTCTTTTGCTTAACTATGTTCAAGGGCCATACACATAGAAATTCTTGTTAATATGGCAACTGATGTATTCACAAATGCTTTAAGAGTGTTCATTGTCATGAGAGGAAATGTTTGTCAGCTTCAAAGTGACCAAGGAACCAACTTCATTGGTGCAAGGAGCATTTGCAGAACTTATGAAAGAAATGAATGAAGACAGAGTGAAGGCTCTAGGATGTGAATTTCTAATGAATCCTCCAGTGGCAAGTCACATGGGTGGGGTCTGGGAGAGACAAATTATAACCATAAGGAGTGTTCTTACTGCTATTCTCGACCAGTCAGCACAGAGACTTGACAGCTCCTCACTAAGAACTTTCTTATATGAGGTGATGACAATCATTAACAGTAGACCACTTACCACTGAACATTTGAATGATCCATCTGCACCTGAACCTTTGACTCCAAACCACATTCTTACAATGAATTTCACCATTATTCTTCCTCCACCTGGACAGTTTGTCAGAGAAGACCTGTATCTTCAAAAGAAGTGGCACCAAGTTCAATATTTAGCTAATGAATTTTGGATTTGATGTAAAAAGGAATATCTTTTGAGTTTACAACCAAGACAGAAGTGGCAGAAGAACAGAAGAAATCTGAAAGTGAATGCAAGATGATCAATCACCATGCAATGAATGGAAGTAGAAGTTTATCCTGGGTCAGGTGATAGGGCGAGAAAGGTCAGATTGTTGGTTATTGACACCACATTTGATGAAAAGGGTAAATCCACAACTACACAGTGTTCCTTGCAAGGCCTGTACATAAGCTTGTTACTTTGCTAGAAGCAGACTAAAATGTTTGCTTAACCCAACATTCCATGCTGATTGATTAATAACAGGAAATGTTTTATTGAAAAGGTTAGGGTTGATTTTCAACAGTCATTATGTTTAGAGAAATCCCACATTAAGATTGGTGTGATTTGGTGGGAGCGTAACTGTTGCCAGTATATTGGTTGTATATTTTTTTATGAGATTTTGTATTGGAGTACAATTTTATAAGTGAGAATTTATTTTGGGTTATATTTTGCATTTTTTACATCGCTTCATTTGGTAAAACAAAAAAGACTTATTTTGAAACTTCCGTTGAGCTGCTAGGCCAATGATGCAAGTTTACCTAATGTTAAAAAGGAAGCAAGTAAGCTGGCATCGTATGCACTGCTGGAAAGTTTAAGTCAGTGGATGCTCAAGTTATAATAAGTTATGTATGCTGTAAGGATGAGTGAGATAAATGGTTAAAAGACTGAACATAAGAAGACTTAAAGATAATTTCCTTTCATGGCATGCAGCCAATGAGGTATTTTGTCTGTCTGTATTTTAAATTTAATTATGTTATTCTACTATTGTGTGTTAATTGCTAACATGATTTGCAATGCTGTGCATTGTTAGTTTTCATGTTTTTTAGAGAGAAGGTTTTATTAAACCTGTTGAAAGGAAACCACTGGTGTCTGCACATGCTTGAAAGGGAGTTACAAGAGGTGATGCAACACAGTGGTAAACATGTCCCTGTGCCAACTTTTTTGAAACATGTTGCTGACATCGAATTCAAAATGAACATATATTTTTCAAAAAACAATAAAATCTGTTTCAACATTTGATATGTTGTCTTTGTACCATTTTCAATTAAATATATGGTTTCCAGGATTTGCAAATTATTAAGTGGGCTTGCCCCAGCAAGTCCCACTTTCTGTAATCTCTAAGTTGCGTTTATGCTTGCTTGCTTGCTTATCTTGTGTCAGTCTGTAAAAAATTTAAAACGCTACTC
>JANZLB010000004.1:22871438-22882178 GCA_026167865.1 Notarius quadriscutis | reverse complement strand
TTAAAGGGCGCACTGCCGTTTTTTGTGAAAATTGAAGACTTTTAGGTGCGCCTTATAGACCGTAAAATACGGTATATTTTCAACATTGAAATTCGTAAAAATGTTTAGAAATGGTGTATTTAACTTAGATTTGCTTTTAAAAATCATCTTGTAAAAAGAAATATTAGGTATATTTGTCTAGATTTTTTTTCCCCAGTTGCTCACAATTTTTGCAGTGTAGATAGAATACAGATGACACAATGAAGAGAAACGTTTCACTCACAGTGCTCAGACTGCTGGAGCTGATTAGGACTCTTCGTTCATACAGCATGCTTGCATACAGATGGAGCATGTTGTTTACGTCTACTGCTACAAAATACTTTGTCAGGTTTGTCTGAAACAAAAACAATCAGTTTCAGTTACTGAAATGGAAATGATAATGAGCTCAACTTAACACACAGGAGGGGAGATTGTGCAGGGTTGGAATTGACACCTGAGGACACTGCAATCCTCAGAAAACTTAGTAATGGTCAGTGACAGTGTGGCAATGGCCCTTTTGACTTTGTGTGTCTGGCATGAAGTGAGCATTGTTTAAGAGTGTCTGGTGTACAGTTCAGCAGTTTCTTTTGTATTTGGTAACTGTAGCCTTTTACCTTTATATTGTGTTTAAAGTAACTCACGTTTTCAGGAATACTTGGCAACTCCCTTAGATCAGGCACAGTGAAACAGGCATGCTAGAGATTGAGAGGAGGCAAGAGAGGAGGAACAAAATTGAGAGCATGTTTTTTTTGGATTGGTTCACAATTCTACAGTATAAGCTAATTTAACATGTCCATTTGACATCCTATTTGAATTGATTTTTATTGATTATTCTATTGTTCAAAAGGAATGATTAAAATATACGAAAACTGAATGAACAGTTTGAAGAATTTACATATGATGGCTGCTGATTCCAAGGTTGTCAAAAATACCTGGATGTTAAGACAAATGTTCTGCAATCAGTAAGGAAAAATGCAAATCAGTTACTGATAAGTCTGTGCATGCATTTTATTTTGTAATATGTTCAGTGTCTAAGCTTTTGCTAAAGAATCTGAGTGGGCTGCCTGGCACATCAGTCTGCCAAAAATCGTGTACAGATATTTATCAGGCACAAAAAGTGTATGCCACTGCAGTAATGGAGGGCATTTACTGATCATTCTGGAGGAACTCTGTAGCACTCTGGTGGACACTTGCAGATGGAGAATCTGATTACATGGACACATTCAAAATGTGTACCCATATCATTACAAAAAGCAAACCCAGATGAAATGTTTACATTTACTCAGCCACAGAACTGCCCATCACCATGACCACCTCACCCTCAGCTGACAACCCCACCCCCCATTTTCCATTAAAGTTTTAGAATAATCTATATCAAGGAATATCAAATGCTCAAAAATCATTGATTATATAATAAAATAAATCCAGCAGCAGAATACAAATCATATGCAAATAAAAAGCTGTGGGACATGCCTTTAAATCTTTAAAAAATGAAATAAATTAATTAATTTAAAAAAGAAGCTTAATTCTTATACCAAACTGTATACTTTATCAACTTGGCAAACAATGAATTTGTTTATAACTTCTCCTTCAAGTCTCTGCTCTCATCCTCTCAACCAAGATCGATCAGTATTCATACCCATCAACCTCCTATGATTTTAAATAACGAATCAAATAAAATGTAATAAAATAATCAGTTAATGCCGTTGGTGCAGTGGTTAGCACCGTCACCTCACAGCAAGCAGGGGCCTTTCTATGTGGGGTTTGCATTTTATCCTCATTCCTGTGTGGGTTTCCTTTGGGTGCTCCGTTCCCTCTAATAGTCCAAAGACATGTGGATGAGGTCAACTGGCGACACTAAATTGCCCATAAGTGTGAATGTGAGTGGCTGTCTGTCAGTGTTAGCCCTGCAATAGATGGGCGACCTGTCCATGGTGTACCCCACTTCTCACCCAATGTCACCCTGGATTGGCTCCAGCACCACCTGTGAGCCACAATTGATAAGTGGTATAGAAAATTAATGAATGCATGAACACCTGTTAATTTTAAATCAATGTGTATCTGAAAGTATGCTTGTATATTTCTGCATATTTCTTTGGGAGGTTTCACAGTTAAAATGGCATGAGATGATTCTTGCTGTCATGAAGACCAAGGAACCACCCATGAAGTTTGAGATGAAGTTGTTAGGAAGACAAAAGATGGAGACTGTTATTAAAACATTCGCAAAACTTTGAAACTTTTGAGGAGCACTGTGAATTCAATTTTAAACAGTGGAAAAGTATGGCATAACCCAGACATTAACATTGCATGTTCTGCATGGGCAACAGTTGCATAGCAAAGGCTGCCACAGTCAAGTTGGTCAGTCACATTATGCTAAATGTCCCCCCATTTCCCAAGACACACAAACTAGCAATTTTCATACTGAATCTTGAACAGAAAATATCCATGCCCATGTAAAAATTAAATTTAGCTGAGATTTAACTGAATTTCATGTGCTTTAATTAGGTTATCTTTTATGGTTTTGCATAAACTGTGCAGGCACTCTATATGTTCAACCATAAATTGTTCAATTCGATCTGATTAGTTCCTTCAAAAAAAAATTTTTTTTGCTTTCTCCTTCAAGGAGTCTTTAGTCAACATGTGAAATAATCAGAAGTTAAGCAACTGTACGATATTTTAATTTGTTTTTATAATGTATTGTTTCATGGCAGGGTTTCCTTCACTTTTTAGGCAAATTACCCAAAATGGACATTATTTAACATTATATTTTCTGTGACACCAGGCCTTCACCACCCTACATTTTTAATCTTGATTTATAATTTAGGAATGCTCTAACATTTGAAAAAATTGTCAGTGACATATTTGCAAGTGACTAAAAACCAAAGATGTATTCCTTGCACTACCTGGTGGGAAGGATAAGCATCCATTTCTTGACACAGCTTTATTTATTTAAAAAAAAAAAAACACCAAAAAATCAATCAGGAAGTGTATTTGAAAGGGCACATGACTTTCCACTGTCACATTCTGAATAAGACGGAATGGGGCATGTTATAGGAACATAATGTATGCAGATATGTCCTGATGTGAAGCAGAGGAGGCTGGCTTATACTTGCCTGCATATCTCATGTGCACCTGGAGGAATAAATGCAACATTCACTAGATGTACTGTATGTCAGAACTGCCTGTATGTCAGGTTTCCAATACAAACGATAAAAATGTTTAGTGATTTCATGCACAGTGATGAGCTTTACTAAACATGGCAATTTTATTTTTTTGCAATAAACTGAAAACATTTAGATTTGAGAGCAAAAAATGAACGAGACTATAGAGCAGAATTTCATGCATTTCCTGACATTTACATCTAGATGTGTTAAACTACTTAAACACATGGCACCTATGGTGGCAGCCCACCCAGTTTTTAGGTGAGCGAATGTATAGGAACAGATAGCCTTAAAATTATCAAGCTACATGAACTGCTTCACAGAGTGTAACCACAAGTGGATCAAACTGGAAACTGCATGTCCATGTGATGATACACCCCAATGTGATGCAATATCATTCAACCAGAGCAGATATTTTTCATCGAAAGTATTTATTTATTTTTTTAATGGTTCCTACTGCTGGCCATCCACCGCATCTTTGAGGTCCCCACCATAACTTTCTCCTCTGTTATTCTCCTGTTGCACACACCAAGAGGCACCACCACATTACCTCTCATGGTAATACATTTCTATACAACCCAGGCTGACGGGGAAAATTCACATTACATGCTCGCAACACACTTTACGTATACCATTAATGGCTATATTTTGAAAATAACCACATTACCGTCCCACATTACTGCAGGACTTGCATAGGCCAATTGTGTTTGCAGAGAAGCAGAGCATGGTAACTCTAATCATATATCGTGAAATGCACAAACTTTACGTATGAAGTGGTCTATTGGCTGATTGTATGATTTTCAATACACTCAATAATACAGACACTTCTCCATCCATAACTGCTTATCTGGTGCAGGGTCACAGGGAAGCTGGAGCCTATCCCAGTTGACTGTGGGCAAGAAGCAGGGTACACCCTGGACAAGTTGCCAGGTCATCACAGGGCTGACACAGAGACAAACATCCATCCACACTCGTACCAATGGTCAATTTAGAGCCACCATTTAGTCTAACCTGCAGGTCTTTGGGGAGAAACTGGAGCACCCGGAGGAAACCCACACAGACACAGGGAGAACATGCAAATGCCACACAGAAAGGCCCCTGTCGCCCACTGGGCATGAACCCAGAACCTTCTTGCTGTGAGGCGACAACGCTAACCACTACACCACCATGCCACCTACAGACACTTCTCTTTCTAGTAAACCCATATGGAGATGCTTTATTGAGGTGATGCAGTGTACAGCACACCAAAGGTCACATCACACTGGAAGATGACATGGAGGAAGGAAATCTTCTTATGGGCTACTCCTATAAATGTCTTGTAATTTTTATATACTTTCTTTTATACACTTTAGATTGATTAGGCCAACTTTTATTAATTACCATTATTAATTATTTCTATTTTAAACCCATTCACAGCCCATCCTCACCTACTCACCTGGTCTTTCCTTACATTTTTTATGCTGCTGTAATCTACACACAAAAAAAAAAAAGCTAAAACACGCTTTCGCAGAAGCACAGGAAACCTTAGTTTTCATTAGCTAAAATGCTAGTGTACTAGCATACTGGCCAGCATTAATGAGATTGCATAGACAATGTAGACAACACGCGCACACACCTCTCTCTCTCTCTCCCTCTCTCTCTGCTGCTTTAAGAAGGCATTTCTCAGCTAAAGAGCCCCCCGATTTACTGAGGTAGGCACAAATCACATAGATTAAAAAATTATTTTTATGTTTGTGCCAAAATCAAAACATGCTTTTGCTGGGCAGTAAATAATATGATTAAATAAGCTGCTTTTCCTTTAGTAAATTGGGCACAAGGAGCAATTTTAATAATTAGAATAAAACCATCCTTCAGTTTTTGCGCTCTCTGGTTGACATTCCTTAAAACACATGGCTCAACTTGATCCCCAGGAGGGAAAAAATATATATTATTATCTAAGAATAATTAATATATTGTCTGCATTATAGCAGACATGGAAAGTGTGCGCACATGTGTAGTTTAATACAATGCTGTACCTTCCCAGAGTTCTTTGAAATGGATATAAAAAGTTGGAAATTTTTAACCAAGTAAGGCCATCTGATTCACCCTTCAAGATTCACCCTTCAACAGCCACCGCTACTCGATTGACTTAAACTTCTGCCAAAAGACTTCTGAACACTACAGCCATCCAAATACTTCTGAAGACTACTGCTAACTGACTAACTGGGATAGCCGATCTCACCAGGTGATTAATCAACACAAAGCTCTGAAACGCAAGTAGGCCAAAAACTTTTGTAATTTTGCTAACCAAGGTGCTTTCTATTGAATTATATACCTCTTCCTCTGCAAAATTTAATTACTCTGAGATTTAACTCTGCCTCCAATTGCTTGCTGGGTTTTCAGGTGATGGTCTCAACTATTGAAACAAACTCAATACTCTGCTGCAATATTGAGCTGCTCGTCATTACATTGTCCACTCATTTCACATTGGTTGTCTGTTTATGTTCTGTGTTTGTTTGCATCCGTGTTAGTGTCAGTCATTAGGAATAAATATTTGTTTTATTATAAAGATTTGCAACTATGTTTGTTTTGCTCAGTCTGAGCAAAATTTCCTGACAATATGGACATGGAAGCTCGAGGACAGCACAGACATCCACAAACACCATCAAACACCACAAATAATACAGTCAAACTTTCTTACACACATCGTCAAACCTCTCAGTCATACTCTCTCATACAAACTCAGCATTAACATCATTTTAAATTCAAATTTGCTGTTCCTCAGACATGCCAGAGACACAGGAAACCTCATCATAAAAGACGCCTCTCCCAGAGGCTCCAAATTGCTGATTCAGAGGGGAAAAACAACCTCCTTTGTTTAAACTTCACACAGATCTCACGACCAAGAACATGTGGAGTTTACCCTCATCAACAGAGCCAACCTCCAGAAGATAATTTTAAAATAAATAAAATTACAGATTACATGAAAATGGTTAAAAATTGCCGGACAGTCATAAAAGTCCACCATTCTGGCACCTGCCTTCAAGACACAATGTTCTATGACCCCAAGCTCACCTCATCTGGCACAGCATCCCATGAGAAACCTCAGAACAAAGAAAGATTTTATTTTTATTAATGAACTGGCCACCTAATCAATTCAACAACCTTTTTCATTTTATGGACTTTGCTGAAATGATCTTTATCTCAAACATTTAGCTGAAATGAAACATTCTACAAAAGCACACCTGCGCATGTGCACACACCGTCACCATGAGGTCAGGAATCAGGACAAAGGAAGATGTTCCTTAGTCGAAGAACAGTGTTTAAAAATGGACTTGCCAAATCTAATAAGTAAGTTTATGTCAGGTGTAGTGGTTAGCACGGTCACCTCACAGCAAGAAGGTCCTGGGTTCAAGCCCAGCGGCTGACGAGGGCCTTTCTGTGTGGAGTTTGCATGTTCTCTCCATGTCTGCATGGGTTTCCCTCACAGTGCAGGTTAGGCTATAGCTAATCGGTGGCTTGAAATTGACCGTAGGTGTGAATGTGAGCATGAATGGTTGTCTGTGTCTATGTATCAGCCCTGCGATGACCTGGCGTGACTTGTCCAGGGTGTACCCCGCCTCTCACCCGTAGTCAGCTGGGATAGGCTGAAGCGGCTACAGATAATGGATGGATGGATGGATGGATCTGCTTGATGGCACCCAAGGAATATAATATGATTTAGTACCTTTTCTTTTGAGACAGAAACCTAGTATGGCGTTGAAGGAAAATCACTATAATTGAGCATTTTGTGAAGCTCAGACATCTCAGATTATTATTCCTTATGAAAATATCTGGAATATTTACTATTTATTTAGATTGCCTTGGTTTATTCTAACGTTCCTGGGACATCTGATAGCACAGTAGATTACTGTCAAGAATGCAAAGAGCAAACATCTAAAAACAAAAGCATGTTTTGCATGTATTATTTACTGGGCGTGATGTAAGAGATGTTTATGGTGTTACGTAGATGGTCAGCCTTTCTCTCTCTCTCTCTCTCCTGTCAGTGGAGTGTGTGAATGTGTATAGGATGCACATGAGCATCGCCATAGTGTCTCAGCGCTGCACACGGGTGACTAGTGACGCTTGTGATTTTCACCTCATTCTCTCCACCAGACGCAGTGCAGAGCGCGTGAAGGTTTGTGTCCGAAATGTAAAAAAAAATAAAATAAAATAAACAATACATGCAATATATATACACATATGCATTGATAATTTTCTCATAGTCTCCCTGGAGTATTTTCTAACAGATTCTTAATTATCTTCGACCATTTTTTGTTTGCTTTGTCGTTCCCAAAAGTAGCTTTGATGAGTGTCCAAAGTAAGTGGAAGTGCTGGAAGTTTGGAGGAGGGGACGCCATCTTGGTCCCGGCTCTCCACGTCCCCAACACCACGGCTGCTTTCTCGGCAACACGGCGCGACTCGAGTTGAGGCTAAGCAAGGTATCGTGCACGTATTTCATTCTTTTAGGTCTGCGCTTTAGTTTTTACGTGGTGTTTTGTTTGTGCGTGCTTTCGGCGTTTATAAAATCCCGTCCTGAATCGAGTTGTGCCGAGGCCACGGTCGCTCGGCACTCAGTAGGTTTATCAACGCTGGCTAAAGCTGTTAGCATGCTAGCGTGCTACTGTAGTACAGTGCCGGAGCTATAAGGTGTCTGTCTCTGCTTGGTGTGAAGTAAAAATAAATAAATAAATAAATAAAATGGGTTTAAAAAAAAAAAAATCAACTAAGAAGCTTTGGATATGAGCAGTTAGCCGGATTTTTGCACTTGGAGCTGGGAATAGATGATTTTCGGTGTAGTTTTGGAACAGTTTATAACAGTGAGGTGTTATTGCTGATAGTTTGTTCTGCCTGAATGTGCTAGCAAAGATGTCTGGTTTAAAAAAAAAAAAAAAAAGGTCAGCTCTTTTGACATCATGGAGGACCTGAGCTTGTTTGGTGGAGACTTTTCTTCTCATGTCTCCGGTGTAACTTTTACTTCATGGTTTTAATCGACTAATGAAATGCTAATTCTCAGTGGTTGCCGGCTCATATCCTCGTTTGCCCTTTTCTTTGGAGTCCAGATGATTTTTTGGAAGGGGGTATTGTATGCATGTTCCCTAGACATCCAGTTTAGCTCATGGAGACATGCAGGGTGTTGCTTTGCTTTGCAAACCCCTGATCTACAGTACTTTTCCAGCAAAGTGGTGTTGATGATCCTGATGAGCACTGCTACTCCTGCTGCACTCATCTGGGTATCAGTTTAATCCCACTTGTTGTTTTGCTAGTGAGTAATCAGGACTGACTCATTTTCAACTTCTGCCATTTTGACCCAAGTGAGCTAAAGTGTGAGCCTTTCAATAGAATAGGTTTCCTTGACCACGACTGCAATGATGTGACCACTCTTATACAAGATAGTAATTTTCTTTTCTTGTCTTTTATGTAAAGACCAGCTCTTTAACTTCTCTGGAGACCTGAAATGGACTTGGAGTGCATTTATTTATTTTTTTTTGCAGGAGCAGAGTTGTTCACCCTCTACAGGGATGTCGGTGAAGTTCTTGCATCTGTAAGGAGTTCATCTCCGACTTTTCGTAGCGCTCACGGTTTGATAAACCTGTTGGCAGGATGACAAATCTGATGTTATTTAACAATAATTGTTATTAGGGTAATTAATCTTATTTTTTTTTCCGCCTGTATGGAACGTAGAAGTTGGTCAGTTTCACGGAAATGGTGAGCACAGACACAAGAGGCTGGTATTTTTAATTTTGAAAGTCTGAGTGTGCCATAAACAGGTGGACACCCCACTCTGCTGAAGTGCATAGAGAGCTAAAATGACATCCACTGCATTCTAAGGGTTCAACCGCTTCTCTGTGCAGGGGCTTCAAATTGTTGCCTGTGTGTGTGTGTGCACTGAAAACCTATGCAGAATGTCAAGGAAATGATGCCTCCTAACCAGATGGGGGTGGGGGGAATTACTATTCCTGTACTCCACTCTTCACCTACTGTGGGTTGCACTTTTCCCCCCCTTCACTGTTATTTAGGAAAACAAGAAATTGTAAATGATCAACCCCTTATTAACCCTACCAAGCTGTATCTTTTTTTTTTATTATTATTATTATTATATTTTGCACCAATAACTTTTTTTTTTCCTCCTGATCACGGATTGTTTTTGAGAGGCAATTGAATAATTCACCACTCTTGAAGCATGTTCTCCGTGCTGCATTGTTCCACTGTGAGCAGACTCGCCACCTCCTCTGCTATTTCTGCTATTGACTCTGATACCAACTCTCTGCCATCTTCAACCTGTTTGTCCTCCAGCCTGATAACACGACTGATCTTTGCACTGCCATTTTGTGTCAGGCTCAGTGTGTTTGGGGCATCCATGTTGGCTCCTCACACTCCAGAGAGTGTGTGGGCTAAGGGTGGATTAAAGGAGCGCTGCCAGCCACACACTGTAGTGGCAGTTAGAGCAGCGGAGAGTTATGGAGATGCGTCTGAGCTCAGCGGCCCAGCCATTTCCATCGCTCGTAACAAGCAGACAAATCATTTAATCGGATTAAGCCCCGATTTCTGTTAATGTTTTTTTTTTTTTGTAAATCAACATGTATCAAATTAAGGATAAATGTGCCCTTTAGATACTTTTCAGTGGTTTTACCAACTGATTTTTAACTTAATTAATGTAAAGTTCACGACAGATGCTTAATTTAATGAGTCAGTAAATCTTCTACTTAAGCTTTACATTAATGCATTGTCATGAATGTTATGCATGGATTTCTAAGTGTTTAATGCCAGTACATTTATTAGCATAAATTAATGCTTTATCCTCCTATTTGCAGCCAAAACAGTGATTCAAACACTCATCAAAATGCTCTTCAAATTTATCACTTGCATGTTTTAGTATATTTTTGTCTTGCTTTTAAATCTTATTCCTATTATGCAAACTACTTGAATATGATACTGTATGTGAGACCTGAGCAGTTACACCATGTACCTTGAACAAGAAGCAGCGATTAGAACAAATACAGGTTACTGTAACATGGCTGGCTTGCATAAAAGTGCCAAATTACTTCCATTTCCTGATTTATATAGACGCTAATTGATATTCTGTGAATGGGAAACCTAGTTCTGCCAGACTACTGTCACTTGAACAGCGTTTTAGTTAATGGTGCAGCTTCCGAGATGTTCAGAGGTTAGCCATTCAGGTAACAAGTAAAAGCTACTGGCAAATCATTGGACAGAGCAGGTGGCTCTGGCACTAGGATTATTGAGAAACCCAGACTTGGTAACCTTAAAACCGTTGTAAACATATTATTTATTGTATTTTATAATTATAAATGTGCAACAACAACCAAACAAACCACACACCATGAAAGCAAAGTTAGTGTAGACATGAGTGAGCAGTCTGCTGATAAGATGTATGCCTGGCTTTCACAGCAGGTTTTTATAATGCCATTTTTTTCCTGCTAAGATGTGCACGGTTTTCTGGAAAGGGGCGGCACGGTGGTGTAGTGGTTAGCGCTGTCGCCTCACAGCAAGAAGGTCCGGGTTCGAGCCCCGTGGCCGG
>JANZLB010000004.1:22726264-22736633 GCA_026167865.1 Notarius quadriscutis | reverse complement strand
TCAGGACATCTGTCCATGAACTGAATCTCAAGAGAAGGTGGGTCATGCAGCAAGACAATGACCCTAAGCACACAAGTAGTTCTACCAAAGAATGGTTAAAGAAGAATAAAGTTAATGCTTTGGAATGGCCCAGTCAAAGTCCTGACCTTAATCCAATTGAAATGTTGTGGAAGGACCTGAAGCAAGCAGTTCACATGAGGAAACCCACCAACATCCCAGAGTTGAAGCTGTTCTGTATGGAGGAATGGGCTTAAATCTGGTGAGCAGGACTAATCAACAGTTACCGGAAACGTTTAGTTGCAGTTATTGCAACTAAAGGGGTCACACCAGATACTGAAAGCAAAGATTCACATACTTTTGCTACTCACAGATATAGAAGATTGTATCATTTCTCAATAAATAAGTGACCAAGTATAATAATTTTCTCATTTGTTTAACTAGGTTCTCTATCTACTTTTAGGACTCGTGTGAAAATCTGACGTTTTAGGTAATTTATGCAGAAATATAAAAAATTCTAAAGGGTTCACAAACTTTCAAGAACTACTGTTTTATGAGTACATAAACATGCTGCTAGTCTAGCCAAGCATTAGGTCTAATAAAATATATCGCATCCAAAGCCCACATCTAGATTTTAACGTTGTACAGAGCTTTCATACGAAACTGATTTCAAATGTTCTACGCACACGGAAATGCTTTATTGGCATCCAGTCTTTCTGTTTAACTGCAGCTCACCATTTTTCTCATATTTCTGGGTACACTGGAAAGCGGTGAAAAGTTAAACCAGCCTTATCTCCACATCTGTTAGGACATCCAAAAGCACTACAGTTCTCTAGCATTGTGTCAGTCCTGCGCGCTGCAACGTATGTACCTAAAGAACTCTCAGGGGCGCCCTGGGTTGCACATGCGTCGAGTGGACCCTTGCGTGCGCGCCGTTAATGACGCCCACCTTCTTCTTCTATCAGGTTTTATGGCGGTTGGCAAACCAACTTAAAGGTGCATTACCGCCACCGACTGGGCTGGAGTGTGGAACAGAAAATATTGGGGGGGGACAAAAAAACTTTATATTCTTTTAGCTAATTCTGAATCTTTCAGAAATTTGATAATGTAACAGTACATGACTTGATGCTCTCCCTAATAAACCAGGTAAAGTGAAATTGTGATGATTAACCACTCTGAGAGATTTATAAAGTTTATTTCTCTCACGTTCATATTTCTTACAGTGAAGTACAGTATTCACAATTTCCGGTTGGGTGTTTGCCTATTTGGGGTTTAAATTGAAGTTCTAACCTTCTAGTGGTATTCCCCGGGCAACGGCTACAGCAATGACCTTGGGTTGTGATACCACCGGGAGCATGGTGGGAAACCGGCAGGCTCGTCCTGAAAGGTTCCCCCTGCTCCTGACAGGTTCAACCATGGTGGGACGGTTCCCAGGGGGGCTGCTGCTGGCAAATGGCACCTGCACCTTTCCAGCTCACCGCTCTTCCTTATCGGCGCATGATACAAAATAGATAAGGTTGGGCGAAGGGTCAGCACCCCCTCACCACAAAAACTTAAAACTGCTGCAGAAGCACAAACAAGAAACTCTATATATACGGGCCTGGGAGAAGATGGTCCTCCAGAAGGAGGACACATGAAACCAAGTAATGAAATCCAAATAAACCTGGAAGCTACTAGGCCGATAACCATCATATCGACCAGGACCACTACCAGGTTGGGGACATGGAATGTCCAAACTATGTTTGAGGCGGGAAAAACAGCACAAGTGGCAACAGAGATGAGAAATCACAAGCTAGAGGTGATGGAAATCAGTGAGTCAAGATGGACAGGCTCAGGACAGGTGATGTTAAACACAGGAGAATTGCTGCTATACGCAGGTCATGAAGAGGAAAATGCCCCCACACACACCCACACACACACACACACACACACAGAGAGTGGCCTTAATGTTGTCCAAGACAGCCCAGAAAGCTCTCATTGGATGGGAGACACACGGCCCGAGGATTCTAACTGCATGCTTCTGTACAGAAAGAAGGAGGATCAACATGGACATCATCCAGTGCTACGCTCCAACAAACGATGGTGATGAAGAGGTCAAAGAGGAGTTCTATAACAGAATACTGACAATCATCCAGAACAGGCCAAAACGCAACATCGTCATCACCATGGGGGACTTCAATGCCATGATAGGGCGTAACAACCAAGGCTACAAGTCAATCATGGGGGAACAAAGTTTGGGCGTAATGAATGATAATGGGGAGAGGTTTGCTAATATGTGTGCTACAAGCAACCTAGTCATAGGTGGGAGTATGTTCCAACATAAAGGCAGATGTGGAGACAAGTCTGGAGATGCTCTACCCATTGTTCCAAAGCATATGGTAGAAGGAAGAAGTCCCACAGGAGTGGAAGGAGGGGTACATCATCAAACTACCAAAGAAGAGTGACCTTAGCTCCTGCGCCAATTACAGGGGAATCACCCTTCTCTCAATTCCAAGTAAGATCTTCAATAGAGCCCTCCTGAACAGGATGAAAGATGCCATGGACTCAAACCTCTGTGACCAACAAGCAGGGTTCTTAAAAAACAGATCCTGCATGGACCAGATCACCACACTGAGAATCATTTTGGAGCAGTCCATAGAATGGAACTCACCTCTCTACGTCAACTTTATTGATTATGAGAAAGCATTCGACAGTTTGGACAGACAGTCACTATGAAAGTTACTGAGGCACTATGGCATACCTGAAAAAATCACCAACATCATCAAGAACTCCTATGAAGGGATGATGTGCAGGGTAATCCATGGCCAACAACTCACAGATGCCTTCCAAGTGCGGACGGGGGTGAGGCAAGGATGCCTGCTGTCCCCATTCTTGTTTCTTCTGGCCATAGATTGGAGTATGAAGACATCCACAGATGGTAAGAACAATGGGATGGGAACAATGGACAGCTGGGAAATGGTTGGATGATCTGGATTTTGCAGATGATCTGGCTCTTCTCTCTCACACACAGCAACAAATGCAAGAGAAGACCAACTCAATAGATGCAAGCTCAGCTTCCCTAGGCCTCAAGATCCACAGTGGAAAGAGCAAGATCCTCAAGGTCAACACAAACTGCAATACTCCCATCACCCTGGCAGGAGAAGCACTAGGAGAGGTGGATAATTTCACTTACCTAGGAAGTGTCATCGACAAACAAGGTGGGACAGATGCAGATGTAAAGGCACAGATAGGAAAGGCCAGAACAGCTCATCTGAACTGACTACCAGTACTAAAATCCGGATGTTCAACACAATGGTAAGACTTGTTCTATTGTATGGTGCAGAGACATGACGAACAACAGCCAGCACAACATGGAAAATACAAGCTTTCATAAACACCTGCCTTAGGAAAATTCTTAGAATCTATTGGCCTAACACCATCAGTAATGAGGACTTGTGGCACCACACCAGGCAACAACCAGTAGGGACTGTCATTCTACGTAAATGCTGGACATGGATAGGGCACACCTTGTGCAAACCAGAAACAAATATCACAAGATAGGCCTTCACCTGGAATCCCCCGGGGAAGTGGAAGAGGGGAAGACCAAAGAACACATGGAGGCGGGACCTGGATGCTGATGTGAGGGCAACCGGCTACACATGGGAACAGCTGGTAGAGAGAGCCCAGGACCGCATGAGATAGAGGGATCTAGTCCGTGGCCTATACCCAAGGATGGGCAATAGGCCTAAGTAAGTAAGTAAGACAAAATAAGGACATACTAAGTCAAGGTAACGAGATACAAAGTCCAATTAATGTAATAATAAGTCAAAATTATGAGATACTAAGTCAAAATAATGGCATACTGTGTAAAAATAGCACTATGATCAAAATAATTACTTAAGTAAGTCAAAATTATGAGATACTAAGTAAAAATAATGACATACTAAGTCAAAGAAATAACGTAATTACTCAAAATAATGAGACACAAAGTCAAATAATGACTTAAGTCAATATTATGTAATACTTAGTCCAAATAAGGGCATATTGGTTCAAAATAACTGGATATTTAGTTAAAATACAGAGATAGTAAATGTAAATAATGACTTAGTATCTCTACCAAGTCAAAAATAATGACTTACTAAGTAAAAAGAATCAGATAAGTCGTCAAAATCCCAACTTTGCAGCAACTGAATAAAATTCTTAGATCTTGCAGTTCAAGACTTTCATAGAAATTCCTCTTAGAAGTACCACATACTTTTTAAAGCCTTCCTGTTCAACATTTTACAGAAAATTTCAGCTTCAGAAGAATCCCTTGTAAAACTGTTTTACAATCTGAATAAAAAAGGGTTGATTCACGCTTGTCTCAGATTTTCAGTCCCAATTTGTCCTTTCTTATATGTTCTACCATGGAAAAGTTTCAGTTTGTGGGGTTTTGGGAACTGAATTACCTTTGGAGTGGTAACTGACACCACCCCATTATTGAACATTTTCCTATAACAGCACAGCCCCAAGTGGTTTAATCTTTAATTATCAAGCAGGCCTCAGATCAGCAGTTGGTCTCATTCTGTTTTAGTGAAGCATCAGAGCTCATTTTAAAGAGATCATTTTAAAATGATGAGCGAGTAGCTCTTTGAAGACTCTGAACATTAAAATGATATTAACATTATAATGCTTTGGGGGCTCTGGTGTGGTGCCTCCAGCACTTCGCTTCACGCACCAAGGAGCAACCAGCTATGAAATGAACAGGTACGCAAGCTCATATCTGTCTCAAGTGTATTTTAATCTCAGGTATTGAATAAAGGTATAAAGTATGCTTTAAATATTTCTAACGGCAGGTCACACTGCTTTGGAAACATGTCATGGTACAAGCGCTGTGAATGATAGGCAGCAGCAAATTACTGCGTGGGTGCGATGTCTCTTGTTATTGCATATGTGTAATTACTTTTTGAAGCAGGTGCCCCCCCCCCCAAAAAAAAAAAACAAAAACAGTGCAATAAAAATTCAATTAAGCCAGTGTAATTAATCTGGCTCAAAAACATACAGCTGGTAAGTGAAGTGTGATGGAACTATGTCCATATGTTGGAGCATAAATCTGTAAACTGAACCATTTAATCAATCTTTATAGTATATTCTGCAAAAAGGATCTTCATATAAGCCAATCAGATCTTATAATCGGTATGGAGGTGCAATGGTTAGCACTATCACCTTACAGCAAAAAGGTCCTGGGTTCAAACCTGCCAGTCAACTGGGGCCTGGTGTGAAGTTTGTTAAAAATTGCCATTTTAAGAGTGATATATGTATGAGCTGATTCATAAACATATTGCTGCAGCTTCAGACCCATATGGCAGACTACAAATAATGACATTAGTGTCAGAGATGTGTTTATTAAGCCTATCTGTTCTGCTGGTATATTTATCTGCTTTGTTATAAATTTTTATTTTATGACTTCAACATTACTACAATATCAAGTCAATATTCCAGCACAAAATTAACTGTTACAGAAAAATGGTTGTAGGTCAGTAGCAGCGTATTACATAAGAAACCCCTTTTCAGACTGGATTTTGCTGCAAAATTAAGAAGCAAGTGTGACAGTCAAAGTCCAGAAGAATTGTGGCTGGTTCTACAAGATTCTCAATAAAACTTACAGCACTTTTCCTTATAAAACTGCACTAATTGTACCTAAACTGTAAATATTTACACATTGTAAATAGTGACTTTGTTTCATTTATTACAAAGGTTAGGGTTATTTTGAATCTAAACGTGATTGTGAATGGCATCCAAGATTTATTTTGGAATGAGTTCAACTTTTTCATGGTCTTTTTTCCACTTTCCTACATCATCCACAGTGCCGTTTGACTACCTGCTTGATGTGGTGATACTGAGATTTATCCCTCACTTCATCACTACCTAAAGACAGCAGTACAGCTGCATGTTAGTCCTTTAGTCTATCCAAACGTTTCACCTCCTCATATGGACACTCAGCTCAAACAGTTTCAACTTTCAGCCTAATACTGCCATCAATGCCATTGTTCTCATCATCTCATTTCTGACTTCTTGTATATGAATACATCTTAATTAGCATGTTCATGGTCATTAACTGGCACAAATCAGAACTGATTCAGAAAAGCAAATTTTAAACTTGATTCCTAAATGAAGGCCAGAATTTCAGTAATTGAGATCATGATGTCATTTAGTCATTTTTAGTCAGGTTTTAGTAGCTGTAATTACGACACAGTGAATTAACAGCATATTTGTGTTAAAATATTAGAGTACAAACATTCTGTTATGCAGCTCCAGGCTGCACAATGATAACAGTGTTTGTGGAAGATGAGTTTACTTCATAAAGTTTGCAGCATAGTGTGATCCCATGAGACCCAACAGAAAAGTCAAGGGAACAGGCAGTTTTTATTTAAAAGGAAAAATATATATATTATATTACTGCCTGTTCTTATTAAAAAAAAACGCAGTAATAGAAAATAGAAAGCATTGCAGCATCTGCAAACAAATATATCTGCAGCTACCTTCTGAATTCCTTCAAGAGTGGGTGGAATTCATCAGAATTCCATCAGAACAAGGCTATATTTTTCAGAATTACTTCAGGTCCAGGCTGGATTGGTCAGAATTACTTTGGGAGCAAGCAAGATTGGTCACAATTTCTTCAGGACCAGGCCAGATTGGTCCGAATTCCATTGAGATTGGATTGGATTGGACAGAATTCCTTCAGGGGTAGGTTGGAGTAGTCAGAAGTTATTCGGGAGTATGCAAGATTGGTCAAAATTCCTTTGGAACTGGGCCGTATTGGTCAGAAATAATTCAAGAGCAGGCAGATTGATCAGAATTGGTTGTGGACTTAGGTAGATTGGTCAAAATACCCCCAGGACTGGATAGGATAGGTCAGAATTCCTTAGTGAGCAAGTTCAGAAATCCTTAAGAAGCAGGAGAAGGTGGTCAGAATCCCTTCTGAATTGGGTTGGAAGGGTCAAAGAAGGTAGATAGATAGGTCAGAATTTCATCTGGAACAGGCGAGATTGCTCAGAATTCCTTCAGAACTGAGACAGATTCATCAGAATTCTTTCTGGAGCAGACAGGATTGAGTAGGATTCCTTTGGAGCTGGACCAGCATGGCCAAAATTCCTTCAAGAGTGTATGGTATTGGTGAAAAATTTCTTTGAGGCTGGGCCAAATTAGTAGGAATTCCTTCAGGACTGGGCCAGAATGATTGTAATTCTTTTTGGAAGCAGGTAGACTTTATCAAAATTCCTTGAGGACTGGGCCAGATTGGTGAGAATTCCTTCAGGAGCTGGTGGGATTAGTCAGAATTTCTTTGAGTGCAGGCACACAGCACAAGTGTAATTTGAATGGATTTCTATTAAGTAGAAGACATCTTGTCCATATGGCATGAGTCATAAAATTTGGACTAACACAGCCACCTTTTGAAAGAGATTCTTTTTTTTTTTTTTTTCATAAATCACTCAAATAGATGCTATCTTTAGCCTGTTATTTTGTGAGAATATAGATGTGTTTCTTCTCATGATGTTAGTTAAATTATGTAAAAACATATTACTAGTATGAGTATAAATTTTTATTACAAGCAGTGACCTAGACGAACCTGCTGTATCCACTTGCATGACATGCAAAAGATGTATAATCTTATGATATATCTAAGGACTGATTGTCCTGCCAAAACTTTAACAGCTTGTGGGTTAATTGCTAAGGTGTACTGCCCTGTACCTCTTAAAGGATCAAGCATTTATAGACGTATAATGAGTTTGTAATGGTTGGCTAGGTTTCTGCCCCCTCACCCAACAAAGAGGGACTTAATTCCCACATTATGAGCAGCTACGGAATGGATTTATGTCCTTCCTGCAAGACGAAGGGCACATTAAATTTCCACCAGGAAGTGTGCGTGATTAATCAGTATTTAAACCGGCAATTTAACACCGCCTGTATTGTTACAGATGCATAATCACTGAACTCCAGTGCTCCTAAATGTTAAATATAAGATGCCACTAGTTTTCCTGTTGCTCTGATTTATGATTCTACAAGATGGCTCATTGTGATTTCATAGATTTAGTGGTTTATGTATCAGGCAATATGAGTGGGAAGAGGACCTGGTTGTGAAAAATTAGCCTCGCGAAGTAATGTGCGAATGAAAGCACTTTGATGGGAAGCTGGGAAATGATTACGTGTGCACTCCATTTTTAATAACTTCAACCAAACCAGAGATCTCAGAGGTTCCTGTGTATTTTTCCTCTTTGTTAAAAAAAAAAGTAAGGGTAGCTCCTGCTATGGTGCTTAATTGTTTTGATGTGGGATTCCTGAGAGAATCTCTCTGCCTCATTAAACTGTTAATTGCTTTAGGTTTTTGCGTTTTTTTCCCTCTCTGCACTCCTTTCACAGCAAACCGCAGGAGGAGAGAGAGAGAGAGAGAAAGAGAGCAAAAGATGATTTTTCTTGCCTCTTGATTATGGAAACCAGTACCAAGAAAATACAGATTGTAGCAGAAGTACTGGATCATTACCATCATTATTATTGCTGTTATTCTTATTTCATCACCATCACCTCTTGCTCGGTGTGTGATAAACATAATGTTATTACTCTCTCTCTCTCTCTTTCTCTCTCTGCCCTCAGAGAGCGGTCATCTCTCTCCAGCACTGAATGATGCTGAATTGGCGCTGGCGGCCTCAGCTCAGAGGGTCTGAAAGAGAAGATTGAGGCTGTCTCTGGGTTCCATCCAGATCCACAGCACTGCACAGAGCTCCTTTGACTCTGTTCTCTGAAAGACAGACCCACCCACCAGCCCAGAGAGGGAAGTTATTAGAATCTTCTCTGCATGGCTGAGCTCTTCTGGAAATGGATGGTTGTATGGATGGCGTACATTTGAGCTGGAGTTTTGCATTAGTGTTGAATCTGATGGGTCGGCCCCCACACGCTATTAAAGCACTTTTGGGGAACTCAGGATAAAAGAAAGTGTGATTATCATCACTGTGCTCTCAGTTATAGGCTGGGATTTGGGGGCAGGCACAATGTGAAGGGCTCTTTGCTCTACAAAACGAGCCCACGATTGTTCCAACAGCCTCATAAAATGAGTCAGAGGTTTTGGTTTTTTTGTTTTTTTTAACAGGATGGGACTGATTTAGAGGACTGCTGAGAGCACTTATTTCATTGTCGTCCATTGTAGTTTTTTGGGTTTTTTGTTCTTTTAATTCTGACTAATTCCACAGAGAAGTGCTACAACTTTCCTCCTATATAAATAACCCTTGATTAATTGTAACTGTAATTCCTCTGAAAATCACACACAGCCTTTTGGCTTTGATTTAGCTCTAGACTTATGTCCCATGTGTAACTTCCTGACACTGCCTTGTGCATCATTCTCCTGGGTCATTATCACTCACACGCACAACCACGACATGCTGAGATCTCATGTAATTATATAGAAGAAGAGGATTTCTGCATACTTAAATCAACGGGGGAAAAGTCTAGAAAAGTTTAGCTGACACTTTATCATAAATCTTCAGAACTAGGCCACATTATGTGCCTGGAAATTAAATGAACCCACGTTTCACTGCAGGCTTGTGTATTGTCTGGTCGCAATTCGAGCTGTGAATCTTACATATTACTCTCTCTTGGTTTTCTTTGCAGTCCCATGATGTGTAAGTGATAAAAGATGCACTGAGACTGCAGTGTGAAATTTGTCCATCTGCAGGTCATTACCAGCAAAACACCCTCAGCTGAAACACTCCTTTCCCTTTTCTTCCTTTCGACAATACCTTCATCTGATACTTATTGACTTGTGATTTATGTTGGCGCACAAGGATTTGCACATTGATTGCCACATGCAGTGTAATCAGATAACAATGCATATGCAGTGTAATCAGAGAGGTATGCCGCAGATGACATTTCCTAATGAGGCTTTGTACCTTGTGAATCCATAGCGCCTCCATTTTCAGCTAATGTAACATTTTAGCGCCAAGCCATCTTGACAGAATGCGAGCTCATTTAGTACAATAGGTGCATGGGGTTTGGTGAGTAATTATCTCCTTTGGGAAGCTGGGTTTAAATGAAAGAGAATGTAAAATGAGGTGTGAACCAGAAAAAAGTACAGTTCTAACACAAAAGTCTTATTGTTAGACCATGTAACTGCCTGAAAAAAAAAAATATCAGAAAGGAGAAACAAAAAAAGTGCAAAGCCTTTGATTGAATCTGAAAGCCTTGGCTTCACTCCGTCCTCATGTTGTTGTATAATTGGCACTGAACCTTTATTTATTTACATGTTTGTTTCCTCTGTGCATGGAAATCCTATGTCCAAAGAAATGATTTACAACCCCGATTCCAAAAAAGTTGGGACAAAGTACAAATTGTAAATAAAAACAGAATGCAATAATTTACAAAT
>JANZLB010000004.1:22598686-22615081 GCA_026167865.1 Notarius quadriscutis | reverse complement strand
AGGTTCTGGGTAATTTGTTGTAGGTCTTGTTGGTGGGTCCCGAGGAGAGTCCCTTGCTGCTGTATAGCCATTCTCAGTTGGGTCAGTTCTGCTGGATCCATGTTGGCCAGAACGTACTGTTAGGGGTGGTGGAGGTATGGTGAGACAGGATCCAAAAGCAGAACATGACTCAGACAGTAACCCAATAAATGAGATGGTTTTATTCCAGGAAAAAAGTAGCAAAAATAGTCCATGTAAAAAAGGAAACAAAAACTTGACAAAACAAACAAGGCAGACAAGGACAAGAAAAACACTAGTGCAAAAAACCATGAATAAGGGAAAAACACTGGAGAGAAAAAAAACAAAGCATTAAGGCACAGAAATGGCTGGGGAAAACAAATGAGACGTTCTGGCAAAAACAGAGTCTGAGAACGGCTTATTTATACACAGCAGTGAAAACCAGGAAGTGAATACAGGTGAGAGGGAATTCCTGTCCTGGATCCAGATCGGCGTTGGCATGAGAGATCCATAATCTCTGGAGTGGATGTCCGGGGTGGAGCATGACAATGCCCTTTTGTTTTTGATATGTTCACGTGTGTGAGGGCCCTTTATCGCCACTAGGGGCTATATTTATTATTATTATTTTATTTCTCTTTGAAAAAACTCATTTTTGAGGCACTTACGATACTTGAAAACTTATGAATCAAATGCACACTGATCAAATGTGCGTAAAATCACAAAGTTACACTGAGCTAGGGACTGGGTGTGGTCCCAGTAGTTTATAACTCCTCCTAGGTGGTTTGTTGGATTCATGCCATATTTGATATATATCATGTCACCTTGTTGCTGATCTTAAATTGCGAACGGATTTGCAATATCTTGCAAGATGCTGCAATGTCAAACCAATACATTTATACGTGAAACCATGCAAACAGGAAGTGTATCATAAATTCACCATGCATTGTCTGAAATGGCTCAAACTTCACAGGTTATACAATATCCTGGTTATGAAGAAATCCACATGCCCAAAGACACTCTCAGTATAGCGCCACCATTTGGACATGAACAGTAATGACTCCATTGCCAAAGCACGTGTTACATTTGACACATGTAACAAAACTCAGGAAATTTCATGCACCCTTGAAAATAGGGCAAAAGTTTATTATTCTTAGGTTGTTTGCCTTGGGTGAGGCTAGAAGACATGCCCCCGAACATTTTGGATTCAAATTTATAACTTTGGATGTCACAACATTCATCCAATGTTCATGAGTTTTAGAGGGAACATTGTCTTCACGAAGACAAGCATATTTCCCATTGGTTTGCATTAGCTCCACCCAACACGAAGTCAGCCATTTTGGAATTTGTGATGTTTTAACCTATATTTTACATACTCTTTTGCACTTCTCCTAGGCAGTTCATTGGTTTTCCTTAAAAGTTGGTAGGAATAAACTTCAGACACACATGATGATAAATTGCAAAGGAATAGTGGATATCTCAAATAAGGACGTAATGGTGGCCAATGTTTGATGGAATATGCGATTTTGAAAATTTTCCGCACTGTTCTGAGGGGCTTACGATGGCTAAAAACACATGAAACCTACCTCTGACATTTGTTGTGGAATATCTTTTGAGGCAATATTGTAAATTAGTGTAGGTTGGCCTCATCAGCTACATATTGCCCCTATTTCAAAACTTTTTGCTTTGGTTGCCACACAGCTTGTTCAATGTTCTTGATTTTTGGAGGGAACATTGTCCTCACTAAGGCAAACATATTTCTCTTTGGTTTGCATGAGCTCTGCCTAACAGGAAGTCAGCCATTTTGGAATCTGTGATGTTTTAACCTATTTTTTACACTCTTTTGCACTTCTTCACAGTTCATTGGTTTTCCTTGAAAGTTGGTACATACAAACTTCAGACATATGGAATGATAAATTGTGAAGGAATAGTGGATAGCTCAAAAACAAGTTGGCAGGCAGAGAAAAAAGAAGAAGAAGAAGATGCCAAGGACAATAGGCCTCGAGTGCGAGGGCCCTTTATTGCCGCGAATAGCTATTTTTTTTTTTTTTTGGTATTTTTAAAAAGTTTTGCATTTATTATAATTTAATATTATTATTACATTTATTGATTTTCCCCACTTTTCAATATTATGTGCTATTTAGTGTTTATTCCTAACATAACACATTTTAAATAAATAAATATAGATAATTTTTTTATAAATAAATGTTTTTTAAATACATAAGTTTAAATCAGTAATACATTAAAATCTGGACATTTGATGTAATATTTCAACTGTAATGAAATGTAAAATAAAAGGGTGTTTTTCTGGAAAATCTGCACAAGAATCCATTTTATTTAACAAACCTTTTAAGATGAAGATACATGATGTAAGATGCATTTAGCTTAAAATCAAATGATATATGCATATGACCATAGTGCATATTTTACTGGGCAAGATTTAAGACTCTGTTATTTTTCACTCTCCCACAATGCTTTGTACAGCTGGAAACACTCTGAGGTCAGCAGAAAGCAGGTTTTATAGTCTAATCAGATCAGAGTGCCTGAGATGAAATGTGCACAAAGAATGAGAGGATCTTTCTTCTTATGATCATAAATGCAAATGGTGAATCAATTATGCTACAAGTGCATAGCAAGTCATAACTCCTGAGCCATTATTAATATGCGATAGAAACACAGTGAGCATATTCTCTGTGTCATTAGGATGCAATACATTAATGAATTAGAATTATTAAAGTGGGGCAATATTATATGGCTGGAGTGGCAGTTAATTACTGATATAAATGTGAAATGACTTCCACCTATTGGGGAATTGATGTAGTAATATAATATCCAGCAATACTTATTGCTAATTGCATATGTGTATTTGTGGGCAATTGTGATGCATTACTGCGAGAAAAACATTGATGAGCTTAGCATACGGAGATGCAACTGACATTATCATGTAGTGCTTACATTTGCATTTGCATCATCTAAAATTATTTGAGCTATTGAACATTTAATTAAATCAAATGATTTTTATTAGTAAGAGTAGGAGGAATTCACGTTGTTATTACCAGACTTCTTAAAACAACGTAGGAATTTTATTTTCACTGATTTTAAGGTTTCTTATTTTAAATAGTATACCATGTAGCCTATTTGCACTGCTGTCCTATGCTTAGAAATATGCACATATTCATTTTCTATGCTGCTTATTGCAGGTTGCACGTGAGCTGGAACCAATCCCAGTTGACAGTGGGTGAGAGGCAGGATCATGAACAGATCATGGGGCTAACACAGAGAGACGGACAACCATTCCCACTCACATTCACACCTATAGGCAATTTAGAGTAGCCAGTTGGCCTAATCCACGTCTTTGGACTGTGGGAGGAGAACGCCAAACTTTACACAGAAAACTACCCTGGTCGACCAGCAGGATTGAACCTGGAACCTGCTTGCTATGAGGTGACAGTGCTAACCATTGTGTTGCCTATGCATTATAATCAGCTATATTGCTGCACCATAACATTTACAGTACACCACTCTTATCATGATCATACTGGTATACTGTCATGCTATTAGCTGAGCTTAACAATGTGCCATACTGATTCAAAATGAAAGATTTCTGAACATTTTGTTAGCATCAGATCATCATGTAGCATATATCATGTACTGTACTGGTTTCAGAATAAAATTATTTAAATTCATTCAAAGAAAAACACAGAACAAATGGCCACAGACAAGAAGAAACTTTAATTAAAGATTGTGAAAGTTGAAAATTTATCTTACAGTTCAAAGTTAATTAGAAAATGATCATTTTTACAGTAGCTTTAATTTTATATCATTTCCCTCCCCAGCAATATATAACCACACACATGTAGTGTCCAGTTTTATAACAAGTTGTGGGAACAAACTTCAAATAATATGAAATTGGGTTTCTGTGCCAATTGATAAAGTGTCTTCCTCCATGATGAATAATAAATGCTATGCCTTGGAAAATGTTTAATAGAATAAATAAATAAATAGAAATATCTATGGCGAGTTTACTACAAAGAAGACGGTTCAGAAGATCACGTGATTCTGAGAGTATTGCATGGGGAAGAAATGGCAGTTCAGGAAATTTACAAATACATCAGTAATAGATCAGATTTCTATGGGATTTTGTGCTGTTTTTAACACCCTTACAAGCAAACCCTTGCCAAGTCACTTTTTACTTTTTGACAACCTACCCAGCAAAATCAACAGCAACAAAATGGAGATGAACATCTGCATTGTTAAGGCATTTTAACTGCTGGTGGATGTGAGAAAACTTTGAACATGGATATGAATAATTAAAAAGAAAAAGATATTGTACACAATGTGCATAAAACAACATCTCAGAAATGTGAAGCAAAGCAAAATAAAGTATATATATATATATTTATATTTTTATATAGGCAATACATTGAGTGAATAAGGTCCAAGAATCTAATATTTCACAAATTTTGCCACATGATACAAAAATCTAACATAAAAGGTAAGACAAAATTTCATTAACTTACAAATGGTATAAAAATAAACCCCTGGCCTTATGTGGATGGGACTAACAATATGGGTGTTAACCTAAACATGAAACTGATGTAGGACACAAAATCACAATGTATCGACAAAAATGTGGACAACTGAAACACAAACACACACACACACACACACACACAAATCACGTCATAGCATAACAAACATGAATAAAGATCAATGAATAAAATCAATGTATAAAATCTAAGTGATACATACATTATACTAGATGAGTATTTTACATAATCCATTCTGATAAAATCTTGATGTTCCACAAGATCAGATGTATAAGTGAAAGTAGTTGTATAAAGCTGCCTTCTTTGTGATGTACAAATATATTTCAAACAATAACTTTGGCAAAGTAAAAGAGAAAATCTAGCAAAACAAATTTGCATACTTATTAATTTGTACAAAGACATGTTTAAAAATAACAACAAAAATATAGCAATAATTAATTATGATATCCTATGATTGGTAAGAGGGGCCTTTAACTTTCACAGTGTTCAAGCTGCTCGTATATTAATTCCCGATAATTCATCCCTCCCCTCTGATGTATTATTAGGACAATCAGGTAAACTGTGTTGATTAGAAACAGCATAGGTCCAACATTAACCCATTAAAATCAGCTAATCAACTAACCTTTCCTGTCACATTCTCACATTCAAATCTTCATTTCTACACTCAGGGTATAATGGACTCTACAACTGAAAAACCAAATATAGTCACAGTTACTTCACAAAAAAAATAAAATAAAAAATAAAGAAAAAAATTCTGAGGAACATTCAAGGAATCTTTAAATCTGAAATGACAAAACCACAAAATCACATTCCTTCAAAAACATTTTGCTAATGGTGGCAACAAACAATTCAAATGTTTTGAGGGTATGTATCCCTCTGAGCTTTGTATATTGGCTTTAGGTATTATAAACTGTTTTGTTGGTGTTTTTTGTATCCTATAAAGTTGATTTTGTGCAGTTAGCAATCATGTATTTTTCTTGAACTATTTTTTTCTTGTATGATCATGCATTAAAGAAAGAGCTCATGGCAGTTAAAATAAAGATAGTGTGCAAAGCATAGTGGAGGTTCTAGCTTGGCAACTGATTTTTTTTGACAATAGCATATTGCATGTTAGGTTTGATCCTTGATACATAGTCAGTCAGTCACTGATGTTTGATGCTGATTTGAGATTTCTGGGGAATTTAAAGCTTTAAATGGGAAGCTCACATTGTTTTTACATTTCAGTATGAATCTCTCTATGACAAAGTGAGATTGTGATAACTTTGATTAAGAACGTATGCTATATTAGAGAACTTTGGAGAACTGTGGCAAAGACTCCATGCTGGATTGAAAAGCAATCACCACATTGAAAAACAAACAAACAAACACATGAAATATAATCAGTACACATAAACAGTATTGCTTCTCACTAGTGACATGTTCCACATTGAAAAGCAAAACCTTGATCTTCAAGATTGTTTTACCTTCATGAAAAACAATCAGCAGGGAAAATATTTTACAAGAATGAAATGCTGAAGTTGTGAAGTGAACATACTGTATTGCACCTTCATCAGTATGTAGGATCTGTGCCACAATGAAAGGCAATCGGTATCCAGTCACAGATATCAAGCTTTTCAAAAGTACTCATAAAACATAAGATTCATGATTAAATATACTCACAGCTCAGAGGAGTATAGTTATTTTATTATCACTAACAAAGTAAGCAAGGATTTATTTGACATAATTTCAAAGTAAGTGAGGAATAGGATGACATTTATCAGTGAAATTGTTCAATGCTGTAATTAATTGTTGTACATTGTCCACATGTCACTAATGAAAAGAAATACTGTCTGTGTTGCATTTCACTGTGAAATAACAATAATTAAAAAAAAAAAAAAAAAAGATGTATCAATGCCTTGTGCGCCATGTTCCTGGGATGGACTCTAGAACCACAGTGACCCTGATCAGGATAAAGTACTTATTGAAGCTGAATGAATGAATGTAACGTGATCAGCTGCAAATATATATTCGGTGGGTGGCAGGACACACATGTGCATATGTTACATGCACAACACAAAAATAATATACCAATTCTTCATTGGCACATAACATCATAGCTAATTATGCATGAGGCTTTGAACCGGGAGTGGGCCATGTTAGAGAATATGCACAAACTCACGCAGCGCACATTTACTGTAGAAGATATGCTTGAGAGGCTGTTATGCTCAAGAATTCCTTTTGTTTCTTCGCTATGCCTACTCTTTGTGCTGTAATTGGATGTGGGCACAACTCTATTTGACACAAGGGGACTTACAAGTTCTTTAGAATTCCAGTAATTATAAATAATCAAGGAGAAAAAACAAGAGCGTCCACAGAGCATAGATGTCAATGGCTGTCCAACATAAACCGGGCTGATCTAAGCGAAGAGAAAGCAAAAAACACGAGTCTGCAGTGAACATTTTATTAATGGTAAGTGCTATGAACTAGTTATTAATGAAAGATCGCAATATCTAAAAAATATTGGATCGTTTAATAGCCTGGTAGTGCAGACACTTACCGCTGTCAAATGTGATAAAGCCGTGATCATTGAATGTGTGATCCAATAATCAAAGGCTTCTACGTTTATTTCATTTTAAAGAGCTGTATGTAATTTTTGATGACACTGCTTTTATTTTGCTTTTTCTTTGCATTAGGGAAACCAGCTGATCTCTACAATTTTATGGATCCAGACTGGGCTCCAACACAAAATATGGGTCACAACAAAATCAAAGATGGTACTAAAGCGGTAGCTCGAAATGCTAGGCTTACAGAGTGCAGAAAGAAACAAAAAATTATTGAAGAATCTTCCCAAATAATCACAGAGTCAATCAATCAGAACAAGGTTTATGTCAGTCCACTACCTCAAATACTGCAGTCTCCTCACCCAGTGAGTGCTCTTTTATAACTAAATGTGTTATATAGTGTTTTAGATAAATATCTTTTGAAGCAGTCAAAATGGTTGTTTTTAAAATAGATTTGAGAAATGACTACAAACTTCTAAATGCAAATCCTCTTTACCTTCCAGTCTGTACTCTTACCACTGTATATCTTACCATGGTGTCAAGCCAAGCCAAAGTCCTTCCCACGCCAAGTGGCGCATAGGGCGGCGCCGTATGTGTGTATGTACATATACATACATATGGTGTATATGTATGTATATTGTACTGTATGTCCTCCAACATGGTGGCGGTCAATGACACAAGCAGTTTTAGTCACATGGTTGCAAACAAATAATATTGATATACTTGGGAAAATAAATCAGCTGCAGATCATCAGCACAACAATTAGGGAATGATGCTGTAATTAACCAAAATTGCATTTCAATGTGTTATGATTTCCACTGGTGTGAGTAAAATGTATCACAAAGGTGAATTGCTTTTCTTTCTGACACAAATTCAGCATTTCATTTATAAAACCAGTCCTCTGATTGTTTTTCATTATAGAGATGTAAGAACAGTGCAGTCTGCATAGTCACAAATGAAAAGCAATCATTTGTGTATTGCATTGTATGTTATTTCACCGGTGTGATTACTTGTTGTTCTGGTTGCATGTAATGTTCTCTATATGTTTTGAGAAGTGATTCTTAACTGAAATTGTTGGTTACTTGAACACAATGAACCACTGAAATTCAGGGTCTTGTAATGGTGGAACAAAAAGTGTTAAACTGTCTCCATTTACGCTTGCAATAAGCCAAAACACAATTCACAGTTTTGAACAAAATCTGGTTTTTGTCATCCTCAGAATTTTAGAGAATTTTGATGAATACAGGCCCAGGTCAACTGGCCTGGTTTTCATTCAGTTGCTCTGATGGATAGTAGTAGCCGTAATTTTCACACGCTAATTTGTTGATATGGTGTAATGAAACCCCATTTCATCTAGCTGGAGATAACAATAAAAAGACATTTTTGCATTGTGTGACCCTGATTCCCATGAAAAACATTGTAAACCAATCTGAATCGGTAAAGTGATTTATCTTAAGCAAGTTTTGAAAAAGCAGTGCAATTCATTTTTGTTTTACTCTCTTTTTTGTAAATTCTGTTTTCTGATTAATTTGACTCTAGGTGATGATGACTGAATAAAGTTTCATGTTTGGTGTGATATTTTAAAATTGCCTCTCCTCAATAATCCTTCATTTAGCAAACAAAATCATAAATTAAAAAAAAAACAAACATTGTAGTTCATGTACTTTGTGTCTCACATTTCATTTTCCTTCCACAAAACCACAAGAATTCAGATGTCAATCCAAAAATTCAACATGTTAAATAAATAGAACTGTTCTACATGTGGGGTTTGGGCTAATAAGCGCTGCGTGGACAATATATTAAAATTGGTCAATCAGTTCCATACAAACTTCAACATCAAAACTTCATACAATAGTCCAGGTTGTGTTTTTTTTCTTCTATCATTTCAAAGGTGATTTTATTTTCTTTATTTTTTTAAAAAGGGCCTGAGTTTAAAGTGATCCTTCAGAGAGTGACTGCAGGGTCAGTCAACAACCGGAGTCTTCTGGAAACATATAGGGAGACCAGTGCCAGGAAAGAGTGTGTCCTGGGTTCTCTCTCTCTCTCTCTCTCTCTCTCTCTCTCTCTCTCTCTCTCTCTCTCTCTCACACACACACACACACTACATAGGAGGAACAATCATTCCCGGGATTGCTGCTGTTGTTGCTGCAAGAAAGAAAGAAAAAGATAATGAGATTCAATTCAGTTTAATTCATTAACCATTCATTCCTTTACTGGCAATAAATCTTACATCTCAGGATGAGACAGCAATGTGTGAAACATGTCACAAACAGTCCATGTGTGTGAAAGACAGGGAAAGTGGAGAAATATGTAAAAAGCACATGTTTGCTGTCAAACCTTGTTTCATATTTTCTCTATAATATCTCTCTCATGATCTCAGAACTGTAGAACCCAGTGTCTCTGAGTTTCTGTTACAGTTTCAAATGAGAGAAACTTACAAATATGTTTTCCCTGTGACAGTGCATTGGCTGAAAGAGTGTATTTGCAGTGCTTGATTATGGCTGCACAGATTCTCCTCTAATTGCTTGCACACCATTTGTTCCATTGTTTTGTCTTGTGCAGATATCATGATGCATCATCCTGACATCAAGATGAACAACAATATGTGAGAAACACACACGCACACACGTCTTACTATTCTTGTCTTCCTTTGACATAATTATGAGTGCAGATAATTAATATTCTGGCTACACCAAAAACGAACCACAGGCTATATGTCAGTAGTTCGGCTCTTAACCTTTTTTACAGTGCTTGTGTTTAAGTATGAAGAATATCAGTAAGTAATACTTTCACTGGGTAGGTGGATGAATAGATAGATGGATGAATGGATGGATGAGTAAATGGGTGTATTGATGGATAACAGGGTATTTAGGATATGAGAGAGAGGTGACAAACATACTTCAGGAGAATGCCAAGCCCTGGAGTGCACTGGCAGAGGAGTACTTGTTAGAGTCCACAAAAGACTGATCTGAAGGGAGGAGTGGGGAATAGAGAAAATGTAAAAGAAGAACAAGAGATATTAAGAGAGTTTCAAAAGGAGGAAAGAGAACCAGAAAATAAAATTCAGACCTGGGCCTGTATTCATCAAAATTCTCTAAAATTCTGAGGATGACAAAATTTTGGTCACATAAGTTCAACTAGAAGGGCACTGGGTAGAGTGCATACTTCCATCAAGATACATATTATCAACATCAAAATCAAATCACTTGAACCTAGGATAATACTAAAGTTGTATACGAAATTTAATCAAAATCCATTCACTACTTTTTGAGTTATGTTGGGAACAGACACAAAAAAATCCTGGATACATATCTGGATTTGTACCAAAATCTAATCAATTGTTCCTTGGCCCATGGTCCACTTTTCCTCAAAATTTCATCAAAATCCATCACTACTTTTTGAGTTACGTAGGGAACAGACAAAAAAAAAAAAATCCTGGATTCACATACATATCTGGATTTGTATCAAAATCTAATCAATTGTTCCTTGGCCCATGGTTCACATTTCCTCAAAATTTAATAAAAATTTGTTCACTACTTTTTGAGTTACATTGGGAACAGTCAGACAAAAAAATAAAACCAACCAACCAACCAAACAGATGGAGGCAAAAACATAATACACAAGAGTACTGAAAACTCAAATGTTTAGGAGAACTGGGCTGGATGCCTGGCCCCCTAATTTTAAGAGTACTGAAGAATTTAGGAGAAATAAAGGAGGAATTGACAAATCTTGTGACACAGGAAATAATAAACAGACAGGCAGAGAATATTCTGGTATTCTGGCTCATAGACACTCTTAACATGAGACTTAGGAGTAATTCTGAAAGGCTGGATGAATACAGGCCCTGATGTAGATGCTGAGTGTGAAACTGTGCAACACAATGCAGGAGTTGGAGAAAGATGCCATTTGATGTTTTTGGTTTGGTTGCTGAGAATAATACATTCAATAACCTTTGATATAGATATACAAATAAACTTGACTTGAGACACCCTGAAAGTCTTAAACGAGACTTAATTTTTCCCAATGCCATGTTAGACATTAATGATATTATTCCTGAATGTCTTTTTATATTGTCATTTAATATTATACCACCCTAAAAAAATTAAATAAAAAATTGCGGAATGTAGAAAAAGATCAGCTGTACCTTGGAGGCCATTGGCATTGGTGCTGGTGCATGTGGGTGGAGGAGAGCTCTGAGGCCGCACCACAGGAGCAAATGCACTCTTCTGTTTCACTGCTGACACCATGTTCGCTGGAGAGAAGGAGAAAATTCCAGAGGAGCTGCTGCAGTTGGATGGCAAACTGGTGGATGAAGCCATGGTGGGACTGGAAGGAACAACTGTGGGAGTGAAAACAAACAAGAATGTTCATGGCAGGGAAAGGAGAAGGCATAGGAAATATTTGTGCGATGTGCTTTGGCAGTTAACAAAAATATCCCCATTAAAATAAACTGAAATGTATTTGATAGGAAACATTTATACTAATAATTATACTTTCTATACCAACATCCAAATTAATATCTCACAAAAGATATTGCCTTAAGCAATATGGAGTGTTCCCGTCTCACAGCTTAAGGGTCCCTGGTTCAATTCTTAGCTCAAGTTTCTGTACATGTGGAGTTTCACATGTTCTCCCTATGCTTGTGTGGGTTTCCTCTGGGTTCTCTGGATTCTTCCCATCATCCAAAACATGGCAGTAGGCAGATTATATATGCTAAATTGTCTGTAGGTGTGAATGAGTGTGTGAATCTATGTGTGCCTGGTCCCATGTGATGGTCTGGCATCCCATCCGATCATCTGAGGCTCCTGATCCACTGTGACCCTAACCAAGATAAAGTTGGGACTGAAGTAAACAGTTATAAAAAGTTGAAAAGAAGAATGAATAAAAACTTAGTATTCTTTGGTGATATTTCTAAAAGGCAATTAAGGTTTTCACTGTACCACAATGCAAAGACTTCACTGGATTTCTGTTGTTGGTGTTAGCTATGAGCACCTTGGGTTTGTTGATGCTGATGCATAGTCCAGTTGATGTGGCATATCCATCCAGTAGATCTACCTTGTCTTGCATCTGTTTGTGGGTGTGTGGCAGCAGTGAAGATAAATAGAGCAAGTCGAGGAAGTTGAGGATTTCACCTACCTTGGCAGCCTCACAGACAGCACAGGAGGAACAGAAAAGGATGTAAGAGCCAGAATGAGAAAAGCTAGGACAGCCTTTGTAATGCTGGAAAACACCTGGAAGGCACGCAACATCTCCACAAAACTAGGAGTCTTCAACTCAAATGTGAAATCAGTTTTGTTGTATGGGGCAGAAACTTGGGGAATAACAAAAACACTCCTAAAGAAGATCCAGCCTTTTGTCAACAGATGCCTACATAGGATCCTAAGGATATGGTGGCCAGTACATATTACCAATGAAGAGTTGCTGACAAGAACAAAAGAGATAACCATGGTAACCAAAATACAGTAAAGAAATTAGGGGTGGATTGGCCACACCCTACGGAAACCGAGGAAGAACATCAAAAGACAGGCATTACAGTGGAACCCTCAGTGGAAAAGAAAGTGCAGTTGCCCCTGGACTACCTGGAGACGGAACAAAATAGCAGTGATGCAGACAGCTGGCTACACCTGGAAGCAGTTGGAGAAAGAGGCACAGAACAAGACAAAGTGAAGGAGGACTGTCAGTAGCCTATGTTCCTCTTTGGAACCACAGACTTAAGGTTAAGGAAAGTGCAAAGAGGTTTAAGAGTATTAAAGGAGGTTTTGGACCAGGGGCTCATGGTCAATTTCCAACATCACCACATTTCTTCCAAGACATTCATTCCATACTGGATAAAAGTAAACCCCATAAGTCAGTGAAAAAGGTTAAGGTTAAGGTTCTTTTATTTGTCATTTCAACCATATACAGTGGGTACAGTACACAGTTAAAACAAAACAACATTTCTTCAGGACCATGATGCTACATTAGACATCACAGGACTACAATCTACAATTAAACATTACAGGACTACAATCTACAACATACATAAAGTGCAAGAGTTCTGCAACACTGCAGACAATAAACAACACAAACAACATAAAGTGCAGACACAAACAACCTAAGGTGCAGAGTCGAGTGTACATATTGAGGTAGTATATAAAAAGGGAATAAATAAATGTAAACCTTGTGTGAGAGAGACATTGTAAACATTGTAAGCAATAGTGCATTATTGTTCACTGTGTAAAGACTGCAGTATGAGTGGTGTGTTCAACAGTCCATGAGAATCACTCCAGTCCCTCAGAGTTGAGGAGTCTGATGGCATGAGGGAAGAAACTATTACAGAGTCTGGCTGTGAAGGCCCAAATGCTTTGGTACCTTTTCCCAGACAGCAGGAGGGTGAAGAGATTGTGTGAGGGGTGTATGGGGTTGACCATAATGCTGGTGGCTTTCCGGATGAAGTGTGTGGTGTAAATGTCCGTGATGGAGGGAAGAGAGACTCTGATGATCTTCTCAGCTGTCCTCACTATTCGCTGTAGGGTATTGCGATCCAAGATGGTGCAATTCCCAAACCAGACTATGATGTAGCTGTTCAGAATGCTCTCAATAGAATGCCCTCTGTAGAATATTGTGAGGATGGGTGATGTGAGATGGGTATTCCTCAGCCTCTGTAGGAAGTAGAGATGCTGCTGGACTGTCTTGACTATGGAGCTGGTGTTGAGGGATGAGGTGAGGTTCTCTGCCAGATGAACACCAATGAAATTAGTGCTCTTGACATGCTCCACAAGTGAGCCATCGATGTACAGTGGAGGGTGGTCACTCCATGTTCTTCTGAAGTCAACAACCATCTCTTTTGTTTTGTCCATGTTCAGAGACAGGTTGTTGACTCTGCACCAATCCAATAGCCATTGTACCTCCTCTCTGTATGCTGACTTGCCATTCTTACTGATGAGACCCACCATAGTCGTGTCATCGGCAAACTTGATGTGATTCGAACTGTGAGTTGCTACACAGTCATAAGTCAGCAGAGTGAACAGCAGTGGACTGAGCACACAGCCCTGGGGGAGGGGGCAGTGCCCAATATGGTGGTGCTGGAAGTTCTGATCATCTTCACTTGCCATCTCTATGCCACCTTCTATATTCATGTCCTCATCTATCTTCACCCTATTATCACAGGGAACTGACCTTATGTTATGGTTGGGTATGGTTTACCTCCTGACACCATGGAGCCTCTGTATATGGGGGTAGATTCTTAAAAATGTCCCTCATTCTTTTGATACTTCTCCTTATCTTTTTGCAGCTCCTATCTCACTGTTTTTAATGATTTCAGAAATTATTTTCCTTCTCTCTTAAACAAACTAGTGTCTCCATTTCTGCCTCTCTTTTCATTTCTCAATTTGATCTTTTGATTCATAGTGGTTTTTTTTTTTTATTTATCAAAATGCACTTCTCCTTACACAGACTTGCTTCAAATATACCATCTTTTGGTCATTGTGTTTGTGATTTTTTTTTTGGTTCATTTGGACCATTTCTCAGTTATTTTCTTGATTTTTTCCCCCCTTTGGCTATTGTATTTATCATGCATACAGTTTCCAAATGGGGTAGTCACCATTTCTACTCCCTGGATTCTTAAACCTTCCCTAGCCAGGCAATTGGGTGGGACTATGTCTATGTCTGGCAAGATTCTTGCTCTTATTTTTTTTCAACATGAGACCAGAACTCAGAAGCTCACACACACTGTTTCTTACACAGCCAGGGCTTGTTAGACACTTGTTGTTTCAGAATTCAACACCCTCCCTCAAGCCAGGAATAATGCATCCTCAAGTGACTGTCCAAGAGAGGTGTGCAATACCCCCAACAAATGAGATCAGGATCACTCACACTTGTAGATAGAAAGAGATACATCACACACCGATAGAAGTTTTTCAAACTTTCACTCAGACAATTATTTTTGTCAAGGTTTATTCATTCATTTTTAAAACACAAATATAAAATTTTACAGTACAAATATTCATATGAAAGTCAAAGAGCACAAACTCCTGCCCACCCACCCAACCATTCCCATCCCTAGACAATTCTTAAAATGTTGCTCTTCATTGCCACCTATAAGTCCTGCCCTTTTCCTTTTGAAAAACATTATATAGGACACCTGTCCATGCAGTCCCCATCAATACTTAACACAATAGGGTGGTATTCACAGGATTTTAACTTAAGGCACAACCTGTACCTACAGGCTTTTTCTCTGTCATAAAATTTAACACACTTTTTTTTTCCAAAAATGTTTTCTCAGCTGAGTTGTTTGCACAATGACTTTTTGTGCAACTCCTTTCAGAGTCTCCTAAGCAAAATCAATACACACTGTACTGACCTGCCTCAGAAACTCACACTTATTGTATCAAAAATGTTTCCACAGTTTGGGCTGTTTGCCAATTTTGGAGAATACAACATATAATAAAAATGCAGGTGTAGAAGTTAGAAAAATGCATGATTTAAATAGGTCAGCAGAAAACAATGCTTCAGTATAATCGATCTCAACATTTTTTAAATTATATTTAATTGTTGTAGCACTTTCTTCAGGGGTGGTGGGGTACTGAAGCATTGGGACAGGCAGGTTTCTGCCAATTTTATTAAGCTTTTCAGCTTTACCACACACACACACACACACACACACACACACACACACACACACACACACACTTCTGCTCTCTTCCTCTCCGTTTCCTCCTTCCTTATTAGCTCTCTGCTGTCACTGCAAGCAACACACACACACCATGAATTGGACACAGGTGTGATTGTTTTGCCACTCACTATCCCTCGCCTCACCTTCCATTCACAACCCAATGCTCAACCATGCCCTTGCTGCCACACTCCCACACTGCCCAACTCAGGCTGGGAAGTCATTTGACCTGCAGCTGAAACCCCCTACCACCACCATCTTTGCCCCCAGCCTGTGGACCACCTCAAACTTAAAGGGCTACAGAGCTAGATACCAGTGGGTGATACCAATGTATTGGCATCCTTCATGCAGTAAAGCCACTGGTGCGGGGCATGGTCTGAGCAGAGGGAGAATGGGTGCCCCAGCAGGTTGTACCAGAGAGTGAGGACTACCTACTTGATGGTCAGACACTCCTTCTCAATGGTGCTGTACTTAGTCTCTAACACTGCAAATTTGTAGCTAAATGTTGTAGTGATAATTCCAATAATGTAACCTAAATTACACTATTGGGATTATCACTACATAACTGGTGCCCCGTGTGAGGAAGTGGTTTAATGGTTGGTGTACAAACTGCAATGATTAACGAACTGCTTTAAAAATACAAGTAACGGCCAAGTTATAA
>JANZLB010000004.1:22350057-22362693 GCA_026167865.1 Notarius quadriscutis | reverse complement strand
TGATTCGCTTTAACTTACGACAGAAGTTAAAACCACAAACTTTTTCCAAGTACACACGAAAATTCGGGTCAAAAAAAGACAGTAGAAAAGGTAAAAACAGCGATAATAGAAATCGATTGCTTTGCATCGCAACTCTTATGACATTGTCAAAGAATGTCAAGTTAGCTTGCCCACCACGGGCTTGTTGCTATGGGGAAAATTGGCACATGACCAATTCCTGCAAATGGCCTATTGAAAGACGGTGCAGTACCAACAATTAAAGGACAAGAAAACTACAAGAAAAGGAAAGCAAGTTCAGTTCTCCTGGAGCGTGAGCCGAGGGTTGTTGGCAAAACCCAGGACGGAACGCCATACCATGTTATCGCTCGGGCAGTGACCTTCCCGCGGTTGTTGCTAAAACCGGTGACGTTCTGTCCCGGGTTTTAGTAATTGCCTGAGCCGAGCAGTAATGACAGAGTACTCAGTATGGAGAAAGGCTGATAGGCCAAAAACAAAATGGCGCAGAACTGTAGAGAAGGAGAGGGAGGAAGCAGGCTGGAGGTTGTGGGAGGAGGTCAGGGTCCTTGCAAAGGACAAGGTTAATTGGAGGAAGAGTGTGGAGGCCTTATGTGCAACTTAGCGCAAAGAGGCGAGGAAAGTTAAGGAGTTAAGTTGTGATCTGAAGTATTATCTTTGAAGTGTTGATTTAAAAAAAAAATCATAATTAAAGTTCACAACTTGACTCCATAGCTGATACACTGCAATAGCTTTGGATTTAGAGCATACTACACTTTTGCAGTGTAGTAATTACTTTGTGGTTTTCTGATCAATGGGCCTCATTTATCAACCTTTTAGTAAAATTGTGTGTAAATGTTTGTACAAAAAAAGGGAACTAAAATTTTTTGCTAGATTTACAAAAGTTTCATAAGTACTGATTTTATTTAAGTGCAAAGTGCAATCCTTACACAGCTCATTTAGAGATGCACAGAAAACCCTATAAAATGTTAAACAGTGGCATTTCTTTTGTGATAATTGAATAAACAGTTTTATTTTTCTTAATTAATGGGTTTGTGTTGGTTCGCTTTCTTTCATTTTCATATTCTTTAATTAATGCCAGTTAATATAAATGCTAATAAATCTTCAGGCACATGCCTGAAGACAACATCCATGATACCGGTGCCCAAGCACTCTACTACAGCATGCTTGAATGACTTCCACCCTGTTGAACTCACCACCACTGTGATGAAATGCTTTGAGGAACTGGTTTGAGTCACCTCTTAATGAGCCATCCAACTACACTGGACTCCCACCAGTTTGCCTATTGCACAAACAGGCTGACAGAAGATGCCATTTCCACTTCATCTGCCCCTCACTAACCTGCACAACAACAGCATGTACATAAGGATGCTGTTTAGTGATGCGTTGTTTGTGAATGATTCAGTTACTCCAAGACCTGCATGACCAAAGGGAGCAGCACCAGCAAGAGCAGATGGCCCTTAAATGGATAAACAAGACCTGCTGGCCAGACAAGTGGAGCTTTGGAATGAATTCGCTGGAGTGCAGCCATGATTATTTCAACTGTTCCCCACAATGCCAATTCGGCAATGTTTTGCCCTGATATATACCATGTTACAGGTGCAGCGATTTGTTTCATTTATGACACTAAATTAGATAATCACTTGCCTACTAATGGAGTTAAATTTGATTAAAATGTGGTGTTATCAATGTGACATTATGATATTTAATACATGTAATTCCATAACATATTGAAATATAGTCATAATGTTATGTGTACAGTATATTTATTTAATAATTAAGTTGATGTATTTGCAATGTGCAAGAAAAAGAATTTTATATGGGCAGTATATTCAACAACAGTTTTCACCCATTGATTGTAAGAGTCCCTCAGAGGCTCATGCACATCCTGTGTATTTGGCTGCAAGTGAGATCTCAAAGATGTTCTTGCTGTGAAAGAGTGATACAGGTTCATCATAACTTAAGAGTGAACTAAAGAACTACTTTGGCTATGACAGTGTTTGGGCAAACCATGTTAGCTTAAAGAAGGTTCTTAAGAAGCAGTAAAAGATGCTCTTTGCGTTAAGAGGCTTTTGGGAAACCCACCCCAGGTCTTTTGGGTATGAGTCTCTCATTCACTTGTCACATGACTGCTGCATATTCTCAGTAGAGAGGAGCGATCTGTTCATGAATCATAATTATGGTCTTTTGGGTGTGAGTCTCTTGTTCATTATTCACATGCTTACAGCAGTCATAAGACTAATGCAATTACTGGAGACAAGAGGAGAGCTTGCTAATGTTAACTGATCAACCCAAACATTTCTGTAGCTAGCCAGCTGTATGTAACATAACTGTTACAGATAACTGACTGGATGTTTAATGTGCGTTTCCATTGGAACAAGTTTATACACTACTGGTCTTCATTGACCACGTAGGCTAAAGTGAATAAGTATCATAGAATAAGTAAAATGGCACACTGCAACCCCACTGTAATAAACTCATTTACTACAAACTTTCACTTACAATGAAGTAAGTTTGTGTCCCCCGCCTTTAGTGAGAATGAGGTGGAGTCTTCAAAAAACATTACTGAGCCATGTGCTCCTCTTCCCACCAGAGATAAACAATAAGTAATCAAGTCCACAGTCAAATTAAAAAGATGACTTAATGCCATAAAACAAAGGCTTAACTAGCTTAGGTGTTGATCACAAGTAATTATCGAGAAAGGTGATCAAAGGATCAATAAAAGAACAAAATGACTGCTGATACCGCTAAACTTAATACCTAGTTAAAGCTTACTGGGGTTGTCCAGCCCTGTGGTATGATATAAATGACATCATCAGTGAGTTGCAACACATGAATGAACTGAATGGTGAAGATTTAGAAAACACAGTCAGTGGGTGGCCACTGATAAAAATACACCAGTAACCACAGTCAGTTCCATAACAGATGAAGAAATCATCACCACTGTTTGTGATCCTTTAACTCCGTCAATGAACTGTGATAGTAATTCGGAAAGAGAAATTTGTGATTAGGAGAATGTGTCTAAAATTCTGCATATAATGTGTCTAAAATTCTGCATATAATGTGAGTGTTCCATGTGACAAGTGGGTCCATTTCAGTATTATGAACAAACTATTTGGACATCCCCCAAGGAGACCGTTATAGCAGGGTTGCAGTGTATTTGGGGTCATGCTGTCTACCTGCCCGTGGTGACCTTGCTACAACTTTTTGTCCTTGATGAGGAGTTCAACTGAAGAGAGCTACCTGAACCCACCAGATAACAGATATCAATTCACACATCACCTTAAAAGGTCACATGGTTCTTGGGAACTGGCATTCTTCTAAGAACGAACAATTCATGGCTACTACTGAGATGCACATGCTCCAGCTCAATGTCGAAGAGCTTACCAGAGCCAAATGTGATCTAATCCGACACCTTGCAGACCAAAACCATGTCAACATTATCATCTTGCAAGCAACACACTCTGAAGATGAAGGCAAACTTACCATAGAATGGTGCAATACCATTGACTTTATTGCCCACAAATGCCATGGCATCACTTCATACACCCGTGAAGGTCTGAATGATGAGCTAGTTCAGAAATCCACCAATGACAGCCCTGTTGCGTGGAACATCATTGATGTTGATGGTTGCCAAAATGGAAATTTCTATAAGCCCCCACCTGCCTTAGTCAACCAACAGCATCTTCCAAGACTTACAGCACCTCTCATCACATGCGAAGACTTTAACAGCTGTAACCCGACCTGGCGCTACCTTGACTCCAACTCTAATGGGGAAACAATCTCCCAGTGGGCTGACTCACTAGACCTCCATCTACTGTACGAAGCCAAAGACAACCCCTCATTCTATTCAGACCACCATAAGAAGTGGACCAATCCCGACCTATCGTTTGTGTCTGCTGACCTAGCTCCTAACTGTGTCTGCACTGTGCTGGACAAACTCCCTCGCTCTGGCCACTGGCCGATCATCATCAGCACTAAAGCTGAAATTAAAATCCAAAGCCTCAATAAGAAGCGATGGAACTTCAGCAAAGCCAGCTGGGAGAAGTTTTCATCCCTAACAGACTCATTTTCCATAGACCTCCTGAGCCTGACTGCTGTGAAGTCATAGGCTTGATCTGCTTTCACCAAGATGCTTTCCTTGACAGCTAAAGCCTCAATCCCCAGAGGCCAACATGGCCAATATATCCCTTGCTGGGATGAAGAATGTGAAGCAGCACTCAAAGCATACAACGAGACTAGTGTCAAGAAGAAACCTGGGAAGAGTGAGGTGCCCCTGGATGCTCTTGACGCTAAGAGTAAGATCCACCGTACCAGGTAGAAAGAAACAGTGGAGAGTATTGACTTCACTCACTCCAGCTGCAAAGCCTGATCTACCATTAATCGCCTCAATGGAAAAAGAATGAAGCCAAAGCCCTGTCCAGTTTCTGTGAACTCTATTGCATCTGTACTTGTTGAGAACAAGAACTGAGAAGATCTAAGTCCTGAAGCTAAAGCTCACAGGTGCTCAGTAAATGCAGAGATTAAACTGGCCTCTGCAGAGCTCCCTTCCTCCAGTGCTCTGTCCTGCCCCATTACCACCCAGCAGCTCCTTGATGGTATATTTTGCCTGAAAAGTGGCAAAGCTCCCAGTCTTGAATTGGTATACTCAGAGTGCCTGCCCAACATAGGCCTGCAGGCCACTGAGTGGCTCCCCCACGTCCTCTGTGACTGCCTGGATACTCTGACTATTCCTGCTATCTGGTGACAGACTAAGGTCACCGCCATCCTGAAACCCCGAAAACTGGCAGATGATCCTAAGAGCTACTGACCCATCTCCCTCCTCTGTATGACCTTTAAACTTATGGAGTGAATCATCCTAGCGAGGATAGATGACATAATTGAAGGTCATCTACCCCATGTGCAAGCTGGGAGAGCCAGAAAGGTCGCTCTACAACAGACTAGATCTGCTGCCTCATACATGACATTGAAGCTTCCTTTCAGTGCAAGGGAAAAAATGGGGCAATCTTCATTGACCTCACAGCCATGTATGATACAGTATGGCCCCATGGCTTGTATCTCAAGCTACTTAGAGTACTACCGGACATGAAATTGGTCAAATTCATCATGCTCCTTATCCAGAACCATTCCTTCTTCATTGAAACCTCTAGCGGCGAACGTAGCAGGAAATGGAAGCTTCAAAATGGCCTCCCTCAGGGATCTGTCCTGGCCCCAGTCTTGTTCAATATCTACACTGCAGACTAACCACCAACTTGCTCAGAGCAGTGCATCTATGCAGATGATCATGTTCTCGCCTTCTCAGGTAAGACCTTTGAGTCCATCCAGCACACCCTCGAATCGGATCTGACCATCTTATGCAAGTACTTCCACAGATGGCATCTAAAACTCAGAGAAACAAAGACCATCTCCTCGATATTCCACCTTGCAAACCGACTGGCCAAGAAAGACTTGATCATCTGGCATAAGGTAAAACCCTGAGATTTGATCCACAGCCCATGTACCTTGGTGTTACTCTCGATTGTAGCCTTACCTTTGATCCCCACCTGAAAGCAGTCACGGAAAAGTCTTCCAAGTGGGTAAACCTGATTAAGGAGCTCGCTGGCACCCACTGGGGTGTCAACTTCACCATCTTTAACATATCAACACTCACATTGGTGTTCTCCACTGCAGAATATGCTGCTCCGGTCTGGGCGCATAGTTACCAGACTCCAGTCATCGATACTGTGATCAACAAAACCTTCTGAGTTATCTCTAGATGCATGGTTCCTACTCCCTCTGCTATGTTGCCTGTTGTTGCAGGCATTCTGCCTGCCAGCATCCGAAGGAACCTCCTGGTTCTCAAACTTGTGGAGAAATCCTGTATCCTGGGCAGCCTGGTGCCAAACATCAGCAAAGTTAATACTCACCCGCGCCTTAACCGCAAGCTCTTTGCTATATGTGTTGCAGAGCTTGAAAACAGCACCCCCCTCACCCCTGATTGAGTCATGGATCAGTGGCACAAGGACTGGGAGGGTGCTAATTCCACCTTGCACAATTACACCCCTGAGCCCTCCACTAAACCACTCCCTACCACGCCCTGCCTGGATCAGGATGAACTGTCTTCACACCAGTTGGGAGAAAACTCAGGCCTTCCTCCACACCATTGGCACGGCAGCTTCTGAGAACTGCCCCTGTGGTGTCCCACAAACTGTGAGCCACCTACTCAAACCTTGTCCTGTCTTCGGTGCCCCCAATGAAATCCTGGGGCTAAAGACTCTTGATGGCCCCACTGACAACTGGCTCTCTCGCCCCGACCTCCCGCTGTGACTTCTGGTCGGTTCATATGAACGATGAATGTATTTTTTCTTGATAGGCATGTATCTCTCTTATGGGCAATTGAACATTATTCATTTCAACTGAATAACTCAGTTGGCAATGGTCCAAAAGGTTGGTTCAGAGCTTAACAAAAGTGAACTTGTATATTATACAATACTGTACCAAGTGAAGCAAAACATGTGGTTCTTAGTGTTTGAGAACCATAAATGGTGGCTACAGTGCTACACTAGTATTAATAAAATTAAAAAAAATGAATGAATGATTTGAAAAAAGATTTGTTCATTTTACTGAACTAGATTCAAAGATCCGAGTCAGTAAAAAATGCTGTTAATTGACTTTAGCTCTGTATTTAACACTGTCATCCCCACTAAACTGATCTCAAAGCTCAGTAACACAGACATCAGCACTTTCATATGCAGCTGGATTCTGGACTTCCTAACCAATAGACCTCAGTCTGTTAGGTGGTCAAGCACATGTCCTCTACCCTCATCCTAAAAACTGGCATCCCATAGAGTTGTGTGCTGAGTCCGCTGCTCTACTCCCTGTTCATCTATGACTGTGTGCCTCTGCATAACTCCAACATGATAATCAAGTATGCAGATGATGCCATGGTGGTAGGTCACATTAGCAACAATGATGAGTCGGCCTACAGAATGGAGATCCGAAGCCTAGCAGAATGGTGTTCCACCAACATCATCACCCTCAATACTGAGAAGAACAAAGAGCTCATTGTGGACTTCTGAAAATCCAAAAGCAGCAGACACTCCTTTTTACATCAGTGGGACTAAAGTAGAGCGTGTGTCCAGTTTCAAATTCCTGGATGATGATATCTCTCAGGACCTGTCCTGGCACCATAATATTTCAGTTCTGGTTAGAAAGGCAGCATATTTAATTCTTGAGTGTCAGTAACGCCATAGAGAGCGCCACTTCCAGTCAGACTACAAACATGGCCGATCTGAACTACAACACCCAAGAACCACAGCGCTCTCTATCACTTGTCTATTAATTACAACTGTCACTCATTTCCTGGTTAATCAGCCTATGCTATATAAACACCTCTCCCACACTCACTTGATATAAAGTATCGTTCAGTGTCTTACCTGTCATACCAAGCCTTGTTATTCTGCCTGTCTTATCATGTTCTCGACACTCGTTATTGTCTCGTTCTCGCTACTCTTTAGCATAGTCCTTATTACTCTGTCTGCCGATCAATCAACCCCTGCCTGTCCCTTGACTTCAATTTTGTCTAGCATTTGGGATTTGTTTGCCAGTCTGCGTTCCCCACTCTCCCCCGCACATACATCTGTAAGTGCTTGCATCCTGACATGATACTTTGCCGCATATGGATGCAGCAGAGGAGGCGTGGCAGACTGCTTTGATTGCTCAAGGGCGCCTCTTAGGAGAACATCAGCAGATCCTCACTGATCTCAACACCAAGATGGCTCAGCTTGCTGCTATGATGCCACAGGCCCTCCTAACACACCCTGAAGCTCCTTTAAGTCCCGTGCTCCCACTTCCATACCCCGAGAAGTACGCCGGGGATGCGCTCAGCTGCAAGGGGTTTCTGCTTCAGTGCTCCATGTACTTCTCCTCGCTCACACACATCTCAGATGAATGCAAGATCGCCAGATTTCTTTCACTTTTAACCAGCAAAGCGCTACAATGGGCCAGCGCAGTGTGGAGGACTGGACATGAACACACCACCTCCTACGACAGCTTTCTGGAGTTATTCAAGCATGTGTTTGATCACAAACCAGAAGGAATTGAAGCTGGTGAGAGCCTACTCACCATCACCCATGGTTCACGGGGGAGAGTCACTGATTATGCCCTAAATTTCTGGACTCTTGCAGCTGCCAGCAGATGAAATAAGTCAACATTAAAGGTGGAGTTTCATCAAGGACTTCACCCCTCAGTATTGAGTAAACTAGCATGCTGCGATGAACATCTCACTCTGGATGCTTTCATTGATCTCGCCATTCGGCTAGACCATCTGCTATCCAGCCGCCCATCCCTTCGGGAGGAAGCCAAGCCTGCCATGACCTCTGATCCTCCCTCTCCCATGGAAGTTTCTCATGCTCACCTGAAACACTCTGAATGAGATCGGAGAAAGAAGGAGGGCTTGTGCTTCTATTGCGGGAGCTCCAGTCACCTTATCATCCAGTGTTCAGTCCGCCCGCCATGCATCAGCTCCAAGGAGACCAAGGTTGATTCGGTGAGTCCCATGAGATCACTAAGACCTTGATCTTTCAAGCTTCCAGTATTACTGAGACTGTCGTCCTCTACCCACGTGCTGTCTGTGTTTATTGACACAGGGGCAGAGGGAAGCTTCATCACCAGCTCAGTCATCCAGAGGTTCAATCTGCCCACCAACTCACTGCAGAGCCCATTCAGCATCCGGTCCATCAATGGAGGCCCCATAGGGGAAGGCCTTGTCACCTCCTGGACCACTCCCGTGCATATTCAGGTGGGAGCTCTTCACTCTGAACAAATCTCACTCCTCGTCACAGCTACCAAGTATCACGACATCATCCTGGGCTATTCGTGGCTACAGCTTCATGACCCACTCATCTCCTGGCAGAACAAGGAGATTCTCCAGTGGTCCCTGACATGTTCAATTAAACATTTGACATGTTCAATTAAATCTTTCCTCCACCTCTGTACAGAGTCCTCACTCTGACTCCCTGGAAGGGATCCCCACATGCTACCTGGACCTAGGGGAGGTCTTCAGCAAGGGCAACACATGCGGCCTACCCCCACATCATCCATACAATTGTGCCATCGACCTCCTGCCTGGTACTTCTCCCCCACGCAGCTGCATTTACCCTCTGTCCCAGAATGAATAATCTGCTATGGAAGAGTACATACAGGAGGCCCTCAAGCAGGGGTACATATGCCCATCCACATCACTAGTGTCAGCGGGATTCTTTTTCATAGAGAAGAGAGAGGGCTGACTCTGTCCATGTATAGACTTTCGAGGACTCAATCAGATATCAGTGAAATACCCGTATCCACTTTCACTTGTGCCCTCTGCATTGGAACAGCTCCACAGCACCACAATCTTCTCCAAGCTTGACCTACATAGTGCCTACAACCTGGTCCGCATCCACAAGGTTGACAAGTAGAAGACCGCCTTCAGTACCAGTGCCGGCCATTTTGAGTACCGGGTCATGCCTTATGGCCCCTCTTTGGTGCCAAGCGTGTTCCAGTGCTTCATTATCGATGTGCTGTGAGACATGTTGGGGAGATATGTCATAGCTTACATTGATGAAATCCTGATCTACTCCCCTGATGAAGAGAGCCATCTTATCCATGTTCGATCAGTACTCAAGTGCCTGTCTAAGAACCATCTCTATGTCAAAGCTGGAAAGTGTGAATTTCACATGTGTAAGATCTCCTTCCTGGGGTACATCATCAGTGCTGAGGGGGTCAGCATGGACCCCTCCAAGTAACTGCAGTCACATCCTGGCCCATACCCACCTTGGTGAAGGAGCACCAAAGGTTTCCTAGGCTTTGCAAACTTTTATTGTTGTTTCATTAGAGGGTTCAGCACCCTCGCGGTGCCCCTGACCTCCCTCCTGAAGGAGGGACCTAAATGCCTCCACTGGAACCCCACAGCTGAAGAGGCCTTCAACAGGCTCAAAACGGCTTTCACCACAGCTCGTATCCTTCAGCATCTGGACCCAACCCAAACTTTCACAGTTGAAGTGGACGCCTCCGGGATTGGTGTAGGAGGGGTTCTCTCCCAGCACTTTGGCAAAAGGCCCAAGTGCCACCCGGTAGCATTCTTCTCCAAAAAGCTCACTCCAGCAGAGAGAAACTATGACTTTGGGAACCGAGAGCTACTGGCCATCAAGCTTGTCTTAGAGGAATGGAGGCACTGGATGGCGGGGGCCACACACCCCTTTGTACACATATTTTTACTGATCATAAAAACCTTGAGTATCTCAAGAAGACAAAGAAACTGAATCCACTCCAAGCCCGATGGGCACTGTTCTTCACCCATTTCAACTTCACGATATCTTATCGTCCTGGCACCAAAAACACCAAGGCTAACACCCTGTCCCACATCTTCAGCCTGTCTCTTCATGACCAGGAACCTCATCCCATACTGACGCCTGAATGCTTCATGCAGGCGATCACCTGGGACCTTGACAAGGAGATAAGGGACTCATAACCACAGAATCCTCCAGTCAACTTCCCACCAGGCTGCCTGTACATCCCTAATCATCTCAGGAGCAGACTCATCACATGGGCACACACTTCTCCTGCCACTGGTCATCCCAGCAGCCATTGCACCCACCAACTGCTGTGAAACAAGTACTGGTGGGAGAACATGCTGACTGAGATCATTCATTTCATCTCTTCATGCATTCAGTGTGCTCAAGCCAAGGTCCCTCGAACTCCTCTGGTTGGTAAACTATGCCCTGTTCCTGTGCCTCAGAGACCATGGTCCCACATGGCAATTGACTTCATAACCGACCTGCTGCCATCCCAAGACAACTCCACAGTTTTGGTCATCATTGACCACTTCTCCAAGGTGCTAAGACTCATCCCATTATCCAGCCTACCCACAGCATTTCAGACTGCTGAATTATTGTTCCAGCACATGTTCCGATACTTTGGCATCCCAGAAGACACAGTCAGTGACCGTGGCCCACAATTCATCTCTCATCTGTGGGCCAGCTTCATAGATTGAAGGAGTCTCAGTGAGCCTCATTTTGGGATACCATCCCCAGTCAAATGGTCAGGTAGAGAGAGCCAACCAAGAAATAGGATGTTTCCTCAGAATCTTCTGCATGTGAAACCAAGGGGACTGGGCCGGATTCATCCCATGGGTCAAATACATGTAAAACTCTCTCAAGCACTCAGCCACACAACTTGCACCCTTCCAGCATATGCTCGGCTACCAACCTCCCCTGTTTCCTTGGGACAACTCTCCAGCACGGGTACAGGCCATTGAAGAGTGGTTCACCCATAGCCAGTCAATTTGGGAGAAAGTTCACCAACACATCACATCAGTTAATGCCAAGTACAAGGAATATGCCGATAAGCACTGGAGCAACAACCCCAAGTACTCTCCTGGTGATCAGGTATGGGTGTCCACCAGGGACCTTAGGGAACCCAACACATGCCAAAAATTACAGGCACGCTACATCAGACCATACAAGGTGGTTTGGTGCATCAACGAGATTTCCTATAGACGAGCTCCCACCTCACAGTCGTCTGTCACCCACCTTCCACGTCTCCTGCCTCAAACCCTCCATCCAGGGTCCCCTGTCTGAGAACATGCCCACCCCCGACCACCTGTCTCCTGGTCCAGAAGGAGAACCCATCTACCAGGTAAATCAGATCATATAATCTAGACATAGAAGAGGCCAGCTAGAGTACCTGGTAGATTGGGAAGACTATGGACCAGAGGAACAAAGCTGGGTGGGAGCTAAGGACACCCTAGACCCTCTCCTTACTCCAGAATTTCACAACCAACACCCCAACAAACCTGCACCCAGAAGGAGGGGGCATCCTAGGAAGAATGTAGCTCCTGGAGGGAGCTCCTTGGAGGAGTGTTTCTGTCAGTAACGCGATAGAGAGTGCCACTTCCAGTCAGACTACAAACATGGCCGAACTGAACTACAACACCCAAGAACCACAGTGCCCTCTATCGCTTGTCTATTAATTACACCGGTCACTCATTTCCTGGTTAATCAGCCCACGCTATATAAACACCTCTCCCACACTCACTTGATGCGAATTATCATTCAGTGTCTTACCTGTCATACCAAGCCTTGTTATTCTGCCTGCCTTATTGTGTTCTTGACCCTCATTATTGTCTTGTTCTCATTACTCTTTAGTCTAGCTGATTATTACTCTGTCTGCCGATCGATCGACCCCTGTCAGTCCCCCGACTTTGATTTCATCTAGCGTTTTGGATTTGTTTGCCAGTCTGTGTTCCTCACTCTCCCCTGCACATACATCCGTAAGTGCCTGCATCCTGACAGTGGGTTTATTGATATCATATTACTTATCCTACATTCATTACACCACTCTCCCCAATGGCAATATTGTTACAGTATTGCACGTTGTCAAGACATCACATCACATGTCAGAGCTCATTTGAATACCCAATGACAAAACTTTTCTGCTGCGCATGCGCAGAATCATTTCTTTGTCAGCTGGGAAAGAGAAAAGACGAGGCTAATCCAGTGCTACTGCTAGGATTATCTATGCTATAATTAAGCACTAAATAAATAAACTAAAAACTGAAACTGAAGACGTGCTGAACACCCGAAAGGCTACCAAAACTTCATT
>JANZLB010000004.1:22155211-22165833 GCA_026167865.1 Notarius quadriscutis | reverse complement strand
ATTTATCTAAATACATGACCTACTCCTTCTAAACCTGCCGAGCTTCGCTGGCGAAGCTCTCGACCCCAGAGGGTTAAAATACGATGGAAAAATCACTTGGTCAGGGTCCAAAACCTGTAGTAGTCTATTTTCTTTTAACGTTAGTGGTATACCTACCTAGCTGATAACAGTGTTGTGTGGTGTCATGCCAGAATGCACTCCTACTCGCTGATGAGTGGTGACTTGTCATTCATCGAGAGCGTCCGCGATCAGCCAATCACAGGCCATGCTACGACATAATGTATTCATCCAGTGTAACATTTGGAAGAAAATTAGAAGTAGATTAGACCCATATCTTTGCCATTTTTCATGGGCCATCTAGTCCGATGTTTTTGAAATACAGATGGACAAATGTGAAAATTCCTGGTCAGTGTCCTCTGGTCCAGCCTTATTTCTCACACTGTTATTATGTCGATACATGAAGTTCTTGCACCCTGTTAAAATCCAACAGGACTTGCCCAGCTTGTGTTTCACTGTATTCATGTGACGAGTGAAAAAACCTACAGGAACTACTATTAAATATATATTTATACCATAAACTCTTCAGTTCAATTGCACATAAGAATTTATTTTGTTTATTTTTGAAAAAACTTTATGTATTAAATAAAAAATGGCAGGCATATCTCAGTATTTGCAATACTAAAACAATTTTTTTTTTTTTGGACCGGGAGTGCGTGCCGGGTGTGCCCCCCCCAAATTTGTGCCCGCGTGGTATATATTCTCTCTCACACACACACAGAAACTGACCAGCCATAGCATTAAAACCACTGAAACCACTGACAGTTGGAGTGAATAACATTGATTATCTCATTACAATGGCACCTGTCAAGGGGTGGTATATGTTAGGTAGCAAGTAAATAGTCAGTTCTTGAAGTTGATGACCATGGAGCAATAGAAGAAGGTGGCCTGGTCTGATGAATCATGTTTTCTTTCACATGTGGACAGCTGGGTTTGTCCATGTTGCTTTCCTGTCTGTCAGCTTGCCTTCTCCCCGTAGTGCATCCTGGTGCCATCTCTTTCCCAGATACGCACACACACCTGGCCATCCACATGATGTAAACTAGTATACATTTCATCTGACCAGGTCACTTTCTTCCACTGTTCCATGGTCCAGTTCTAATGCTCACATGCCCATTGTAGGAGCTTTTGGTGGTGGACAGGGGTCAGCAAGAGCACTATGATCAGTCTGTGGCTATGCAGCCCAAATGCAGCAAGCTGCAATTGTCATGCTCCCGGGCTCACCTAACACTCAGGACTCCACTTCCCACAATCCTCCTCATACACCAGTCACTACCACGTGCACTCCATTAGCCAACCCGGAGCCACTTCCTAGGAGTGGCTTCCCCGAGTTCTAATTACCATTGCCTGTACCTTTCTGTTTCCATTTGTATTTATGCCCCTTTGTTTGTTTTGTTCCTCGCACAGTATTGCCTCCACTTTTTGTGAGCCTACTGAACGTTACTATACTGATTTGTATTCCTGTGTATGACCCTTTTTGACTTCCGGTTTTCTCCCATTTTGCCTAGCCCTTGTGTTTGTTTGCTCGTTTCTCTTGCTTCCCAGTTTCTTGATCCTTGCCTGTTTTCCGACCACGATTTGTCTTGCCCTCATTACTGTTTTGGATCTCTCGGTATTGACCTGGCCTGGCTGTTTTACATTGTCTTTTTCCATTGTGCTCATTAAAACCTTGAGTTTATTCATAATCCACAAGCCTCTGGTTTGTTACAGCCGCATTACAGAATACTGTGCCCTAATGCAGACAGTGGATTACACGGAGCTACAGGTAGCACTTAGCAGCCAAGGACAGATGCTTGGACAACATCACCAGCTTTTCGACTCTTTGATTCAGTCCATCCAGAATCTTACACAGCAGCAAGGTGAGCAGCAAAAACAGTTGGTGCAGATTGTTGAAAGCATGAAAGAGATCACCACCCAACTGCAACGACTCAGCTTCTCCGGCGTGCCTATGGTTACTAACCAAGCTGCTCCCTCCACAGCTGATACCAGTTTGTTTGTTGTCAGTAAACCAGATAAATTTGATGGCTCACCTAATCAGTGGAAAGGGTTTTTGTTACAATGCTCGATATTTTTTGCGAATTCCTATCCGAGCTCTGACAAGACTCATATTTCTTTTATGATTTCTTCCCTTACGGGCAAGGCCTTAGATTGGGCTACCGCAGTTTGGCCCATAGTCCAGTCCGACACTTACGACAATTTCGTTTAAGAATTTAAAGCAGTTTTCGATCACACCAATGAGGGCCGCTCTCAAGGGAAATTACTCACCCGTTTACATCAGGGTAATCGCTCAGTTTCTGACTACACGTTGGAATTTCTCACTCTTGCGGCTGGGAGTGGTTGGAATGAGCCGGCTTTACTAGTGACCTTTCACAATGGATTGAACTCCGACATACTAGTGGAAATGGCATGTAATTATGCTAGAGAAGCTGATTTCATGAGCCATTCGCCTAGACCAACTGAAGCACGGGAGAGATCTTCGTAAATCCCCTACGGTTCCAACTGCTGCACTGACTCCTCGCCGCCCGTATCCACCTACAACCCAGACTCATGAGGATCCAGAATCCCTAGAACCCATGCAATGTGACTCATTCCATTTGTCTGCGGAGGAGAAGCAATGACGCCTCCATGATGGGCTGTGTCTCTATTGCAGAACTGTGGGTCACATTCTACGTGACTGTCAAATCCGCTGACGCAGTGCTTCGGCACCGACCCCGGGAAAGCGTGTGGAGCAGTGCACCCACGAAGGGGTTGGTCTCCAAGTCCTTCCTCCTATCTGTGACAGTTAACTGCCCTCAGTCTGTCTTTGTGTTTTCAGCATTAATTGATTCCAGAGCTGAAGGGGACTTTATCCACGCTGAGCTGGTGGAGCAACTCCAGATTCTTGTGGAGCCACTGGAAGAGCTGCTGAGATTGACTGCTGTCAATGGGGATCCCGTGGGAGAAGGACTTGTTAACTGGGTCACGAAACCCATTAATATGACTGTCAGTGCTTTACATTCTGAAGAGATTTGTTTTCTCGTATTGAATTCTTGTGAGTATGCTATTATTTTAGGTTTGCCCTGGCTTAGAAAACATAACCCTGTCATCTCTTGGTCCAATAAAGAAATATTCTCATGGTCCAGTTACTGCTATGACCATTGTCTAGCGCTTCCCAAAGTTTTGGTATTGTCAATGACTATAGAAAACCCCAATGCCAATGTCGTAGTTTCCGTGCCCCCAAATACAGTGACTTGTTAGAAATATTTACTAGGAAAAGTGCAACCAAACTTCTCCCTCACAGAGAATATGACTGTTCCATTGAATTAATAGATGATGCTCGTCCACCTAAGTCTAGGATTTATCCACTCACTCAGGCGGAGGAGAGAGCTATGGAGGAGTATATTCAGGAGGCTTTAGAACAGGATTTCATCCATCCTTCTACTTCTCCCACAGCTGCAGGGTTCTTTTTCATCTACAAGAAAGATGGGGGACTTAGGCCCTGCATTGACTATTGTGGATTAAATCAGATTACTAAACCCTATTCTTACCCACTGCCTTTAGTCCCCATAGTGCTAGAACAACTTCATGGAGAGTTTATATTTACAAAACTCAACTTAAGAAGTGCATACAATTTAGTCTGTATAAAGGAAAGTGACAAATGGAAAACAGCATTTCTCACCACTAGGGGGCACTATGAGTATTTAGTAATGCCCTTCAGGTTGTGTAATGCCCCGTCCATATTTCAATGATGTCCTCAGGGATATACTTGGCAAATATGTTATTGCCTACATCAACGACATTTTGATTTACTCCCCTAATCTCAAAACCCATATTCGTCATGTCCATTCTGTCCTTACGCATCTGCTTGAGAACCAGCTGTATGTTAAAGGGGAGAAGTGTGAATTTCATCTCTCTTCTACTTCTTTCCTAGACTACGTCATCAGTCCAGATGGTGTTGTTATGGACGATAAGAAAGTAGAAACCATAACGAATTGGCCCGTCCCTAATTCCATAAAGGAGCTCCAGCGATTTCTTGGGTTTGTTAATTTCTGCCGTCATTTCATTTGCAATTTCAGTAGTCTAGCAGTTCCTCTCACCACCATATTGAAAGGAAATGCCAAAAAACTCTTGTGGAACCCCCAGGCACAGGAAGCATTCAAATCCCTCAAGGCAGCCTTGACCTCTGCCCCCATTCTGAAGCATCCTGATCCCACACAGCCTTTCGTGGTGGAGGTGGATGCCTCTGAGGTAGGCACCAGAGCTGTGCTGTCCCAGCGTGTAGGTGAGCCCTGTAAATTGCATCCGATAGCCTTCTACTCCCATAAATTGACCCCTGCCAAATGTAATTACAGTATCGGAGATAGAGAATTTCTGGCCATGAAACTAGCTTTCAAAGAATGGCACCATTGGCTAGAGGGAGCTACGCATCCCTTCCTCGTGTTAATGGATCATAAAAACCTTGAATATTTATGGTCAGCTAAACGGCTCAATCCCTGTCAGGCTCAGTGGTTTCTATTCTTTTCCCGATTTGATTTTTCCATCTCTTATTGTCCCGGTTCCTGTAATACTAAAGCAGATGCCCTGTCTCGTATATATATATCCCAGTCCTGAATCCTCACCTGAGGTAGTTAATATACTACCCTGTCAGTTGTGGTCACCCCCATTAGATGGGAAATAGACGAAGAGATCGACCAAGAACTATCTGCCACTCTTGCCCCTGAATCTTGCCCCGTAGGAAGTAAGTATGTACCCACTCAATGCAAGGACAAGTTAATTACATGGGCCCACTCCTCTTTGTCTTCTGGCCATCTGGGAGAGACACGTATGCACCAGTTATTGTCTGGCAGATATTGGTGGGAAAATATGCTATCAGATATCCATAGGTTTGTCTCTTCATGCACCACCTGTTCAAAATGCAAAACACCCAAAACTCTCCCTGCCGGTAAACTCATGCCCTTGCCTGTCCTTTCTCGTCCATGGTCACATTTAGCAGTAGACTTTGTTACTGACTTGCCCCCCTCACAGAACTACATGGTCATTCTGACAATTGTTGTTAGGTTCTCAGAAGGAGTTAGATTTATTCCCTTTTTAACTATGTGTTCCATATATTTGGTATTCCAGAAGATATAGTGTCTGATCGAGGGCCTCAATTCACCTCGCATGTATGGTCAGCTTTCTTTGAGAGACTGGGAGTTAACATCAGTCTCACCTCCGGTTACCATCCCTAGTCTAATGGTCAATGTGAAAGGGTAAACCAAGAACTGGGAAAGTTTTTGAGACTGTACTGTCACAAAAACCAAAACGACTGGTCCAACTACTTGCCCTGGGCCGAAATGGCCCAAAACACGTGAATTAGCTCTGCTACAGGTCTCACGCCCTTTCAATGTATGCTGGGTTACCAACCCCCCTTAATGCCATGGTCTGCCATGCCCTCTAACAACCCGGCTGTTGACAGTTGGATGCACCGGAGCGAGCAGGTCTGGGAACAGACCCACCAGTGGATCAAGAACATCCTACGCTGACACAAGAGGCTGGCAGATCGTAATAGAGGTGACACACCTACCTACCTCCCTGGGGACCAAGTGTGTCTGTCGACCCGGGACTTCAGGTTTCCTGAGGGAGGTAGAAAATTATTGCCCAAATACATAGGTCCATTTAAAATTCTCCAGCAAATTAATGAAGTTACTTACAAATTAGATCTGCCTGTGTATTACCGTGTTTCTAACTTATTTCATGTACTGTATCTCTCTTGAAACCTGTTGTCTCAGGTCCTTTTGACGAGGCCACACCGGATGTTGCGCCCCCACCTCCGGTGGATGTAGAAGGTACCCCAGTGTATGCTGTCCACAGGTTGCTGGACTCCAGAAGGAGAGGAGGGACTCTGCAGTACCTTGTGGACTGGGAGGGCTATGGGCCCGAGGAGCGTAGCTGGGTTCCCGCATGAGATCCTGGATCCGGGGTTGGTGGAGGAGTTCCATCAGCCTCATCCAGAGAAGCCTGCGCCTTGACCTAGGGGCCGTTTCAGGCGCTGTGGGTCCAGCCCTCCTGGCAGTCTGCGCAGCAGTGGTCCCAGAGGTTGTCTGCGGCGACAACCCTCTGTCCAGCACCGCGACAGTTCCGATGGCTCGCTCAGGAGTGTTCCATCATTTCCATCACCTGTACCTTTTTGTTTCTGTTTGTATTTATACCCCTTTGTTTGTTTTGTTCCTCGCACAGTATTTCCTCCACATTCCGTGAGCCTACTGAGTGGTTCCATTCTGATTGTATTCATGTGTATGACCCTTTTTGCCATCCGTTTTTATTCCTGTTTCACCTAGCCCTTGTGTTTGTTTGCTCGTTTCTCTTGCTTCCCGGTTTCTCGATCCTTGCCTGTTTTCCAATTATGATTTGCCTAGCCCTTGTGTTTTGATTGCCTGTATTTTTCTGATTCCCAGTTCTTGGACTATTGCCTTTTTCCTGACCATGATTTGTCTAGCCCTCATTACTGTTTTGGATTTCTCTGTATTGATCTGACCTGGCTTTTGTACATTGTCTTTTCTCACTGTGTTCATTAAAACCTTGAGTTCATTCTTAATCCGCGAGCGTCGGTTTGTTACAGCCGTGTTACAGAATACCGTGCCATCATGCAGACAGAGGATTACACGGAGCTACAGGTAATGCTTAGCAGCCAAGGACAGATGCTTGGACAACATCCCCAGCATTTCGACTCCGTGACTCAGTCCATCCAGACCCTTACGCAGCAGCAAAAACAGTTGATGCAGATTGTTGAAAGCATGAGAGAAATCACCACCCAACGACTCCGCTGCCCTGGCTCACCTATGGTTACTAACCTAGCTGCTCCCTCCATGGCTGATACCAGTTCGTTTGTTGTCAGTAAACCAGATAAATTTGATGGCTCACCGAATCAGTGTAAAGTGTTTGTTATAATGTCCAATATTTTTTTGTGAATTCCCCTCCGAGCTCTGATAAGGTTCGTATTTCTTTTATGATTTCTCGCCTTACGGGCAAGGTCTTAGACTGGGCTACCACACTGTGGCCCATAGTCCAGTCCGACACTTACAACAATTTCGTTAAAAGAATGTAAAGAAAGTTTTTGATCATGCCAATGAGGGCTGCTCTCAAGGGGAATTACCTGTTTACGTCAGGGTAATCAATCAGTTAATGACTACGTTTTGGAATTTCGCACTCTTGTGGCTGGGAGTGGTTGGAATGAGCTGGCTTTACTAGTGACATTTTGCAACGGATTGAACTCTGCCATACTAGCGGAAATGGTGTGTAAGGATGACGGTCTTTCACTAGATAAGCTGACTTCATTAGCCATTCGCCTAGACCAAATGAAGCAGGGGAGAGGTCTTCGTAAATCCCCTACGGTTCCAGCTGCTGCACTGACTCCTCGCCGCCCATATCCACCTCCGACCTAGACTCAGGAGGATCCAGAATCCCTAGTGTGACTCATTCCATTTGTCTGTGGAGGAAAAGAATGATATCTCCATGATGGGCTGTGTCTCTACTGTGGAACTGCTGGTCACATGCTACATGACTGTCAAATCTGCCAACGCAGTATTTCGGCATTAACCCCGGGAAAGCATGTGGAGCCTGCTCCACGCACTAATGTGGTGAGTGTACCCACTAAGGGGTTGGTCTCCAAGTCCTTCCTCCTACCCATGACAGTTAACTGCCCTCCGTCTGTCTTTGTGTTCTCAGCATTAATTGATTCCGGAGCTGAAGGGGACTTTATCCATGCCGAGCTGGTGGAGCAACTCCAGATTCCTGTGGAGGCACTGGAAGAGCCACTGAGATTGACTGCTGTCAATGGGGATCCTGTGGGAGAAGGACTTGTTAACCAGGTCACAAAACCTATTAATATGACTGTCAGTGCTTTACATTCTGAAGAAATTTGGTTTTTTTTGTATTGAATTCTTGTGAATATGCTATTATTTTAGGTTTGCCCTGGCTTAGAAAACACAACCCCATTATATCCTGGTCCGATAAAGAAATACTCTTGTGGTCCAGTTACTGCTATGATCACTGTCTAGCACTTCCCACAGTTTTGGTATCTTCAACGACTATAGAAAACCCCAATGCCAATGTTGTAGTTTCCGTACCCCTTGAATACAGTGACTTGTTAGAAGTATTTAGTAAGAAAAGTGCTACCAAACTTCCCCCTTACAGAGAATACAACTGTTCCATTGAATTAATAGATGATGCTATCCCACCTAAGTCTAGGATTTATCAACTCACTCAGGCAGAGGAGAGAGCTATGGAGGAGTATATTCAGGAAGCTTTAGAACAGGGTTTCATCCGTCCTTCTACTTCTCCCACAGCTGCAGGGTTCTTTTTCGTCAACAAGAAAGATGGGGGACTTAGGCCCTGCATTGACTATCGTGGCTTAAATCAGATCACTAAAGCCTATTCTTACCCGCTGCCTTTAGTTCCCGTAGTGCTAGAACAACTTCGTGGAGCATCTATATTCACAAAACTTGACTTAAGAAGAAGTGCATACAATTTAGTCTGCATAAAGGAAGGTGACAAATGGAAAACTGTATTTCTTACCATTAGGGGGTACTATGAGTATTTAGTAATGCCCTTCGGGTTGCATAATGCCCCGTCCATATTTCAAGCATTTATAAATGATGTCCTCAGGGATATGCTTGGCAAATATGTTATTGCCCACATTGACGACATCTTGATTTATTCCCCTAATCTCGAAACTCATATTCGTCATATTCGTTCTGTCCTTACAAATCTGCTTGAAAACCAGCTGTATGTTAAAGGGGAGAAGTGTGAATTTCATCTCCCTTCTACTTCTTTCCTTGACTATGTCATCAGTCCAGAGGGTGTTGTTATGGATGATAAGAAGGTAGAAGCCAGAACTAATTGGCCCATCCCTACTTCCATAAGGGAACTCCAGTGATTTCTTGGGTTTGGTAATTTCTACCATCATTTCATTCACAATTTCAGTGGTCTAGCAGCTCCTCTTACCACCTTATTGAAAGGAAATGCCAAAAAACTCTTGTGGAATCCCCAGACACAGGAAGCATTCAAATCCCTCAAGGTAGACTTCACCTCTGCTCCCATTCTGAAGTATTCTGATCCCACTCAGCCTTTTGTGTTGGAGGTGGATGCCGCTGAGGTAGGCACTGGAGCTGTGCTGTCCCAGCATGTAGGTGACCCCTGTAAATTACATCCGATAGCCTTCTACTCTCATAAACTGACCCCTGACAAACATAATTACAGTATAGGAGATAGGGAATTGCTGGCCCTGAAACTAGCTTTCAAAGAATGGCACCATTGGCTAGAGGGAGCTACACATCCCTTCGTAGTGTTAATGGATCAAAACCTTGAATATTTACGGTCAGCTAAACAGCTCAACCCCCATCAGGCTCAGTGGTCCCTATTCTTCTCTCAATTCAATTTTTCCATTTCTTATCATCCTGGTTCCTGTAATACTAAAGCAGATGCCCTTTTCTGTATATATCCCAGTCCTGAGTCCTCCCCTGAGGTTGTTAATATACTACCCCCATTCAGCTGTGGTCACCCCTATTAGATGGGAAATAGACGAAGAGATCAACCAAGAACTATCTGTCACTCCTGCCCCTGAATCTTGCCCTGTAAGAAGGAAGTATGTACCCACTCAATGCAGGGACAAATTAATTACGTGGGCCCACTCCTCTTTGACTTCTGGCCATCCAGGAGAGACATGTATGCACCAGTTATTGTCTGGCAGATATTGGTGGGAAAATATGCTATTAGATATCCATAGGTTTGTGTTCTCGTGCACCACCTGTTCAAATTGCAAAACACCCAAAGCTCTCCCTGCCAGGAAACTCATGCCCTTGCCTGTCCCTTCTCATCCATGGTCACATATAGTGGTAGACTTTGTTACTGACCTGCCCCCCTGACAGAACTACATGGTCATTCTGACCACTGTTGATTGGTTCTCATGAGGAGTTAGATTTATTCCCTTCATTAGCCTACCTACCACCTTTCAGACAGCTGAAGCCCTTTTTAACGATGTGTTCCACATGTTTGGTATTCCAGAGGATATAGTATCTGATCAAGGGTCTCAATTCACCTCTCATATATGGTCAGCATTCTTTGAGAGACTGGGTGTTAACATCAGTCTCACCTCCGGTTACCATCCCCAGTCTAGTGGTCAATATGAAAGGGTCAACCAAGAACTGGGAAAGTTTTTGAGAATGTACTCTCATGATAATCAAGTCGACTGGTCAGACTATTTGCCCTGGGCAGAAATGGCCCAAAACTCGTTAATCAGCTCTGCTATGGGGCTCACACCCTTTCAGTGTATGCTGGTGTAATACTTTCGATGGGTGGGCGGAGCACAGAGAGACAGCAGGCCAGAACTGTGTTCACAAAAATACTTTTATTGTCCACTTTTCAGCGACAACACTCTCCCAGTCATGCACGCACACACACACACACACATACGAGTCGTCTGGTTGGGAGAGCTTCCTTCCCTCTACTCTCTCCCTCCTTATATTTAGGGCATGGTCACTGGGGAAGACACACAAACACACGTTAATCGACATCAGGTGTAGTGATTCTGCCACTTACCTTCCCTGACT
>JANZLB010000004.1:21909401-21922835 GCA_026167865.1 Notarius quadriscutis | reverse complement strand
CTGGGTTCTCTTTATCTACTTTTAGGACTTGTGTGAAAATCTGATGTTGTTTTAGGTCATATTTATGCAGAAATAAAGAAAATTCTAAAGGGTTCACAAACTTTCAAGCACCACTGTATTTGTGATCTGATTACCCAGGATGCATGTTAAAGCCAGACATGATGTTCTTAAGTGCTTGCTAGTCTGTGTTTGGTCAATTTCAATTACAGGCTCCATCCTGTAAGCTTTCTCTTGGCCTGGTTGAATGACAAAACCTAACATACACTTAACCAACAACCAACCTGCTATAATCCTTGAAAACATTTGTTTATGTTTTCATTTATTGGTTTAGTAAATATAACAGGAAGATTTCCCTAAAGTTTCCTTCTTTGTCTCTCTTCAGCTCTCGTCCTGGCCGTCCTCCCAAGCGTTCTCTGGGAATGTCCTTGCAGGATGGTTCCAGGCTTCTCCCTCACAGCGTCCACGGCCTTCTGTCCCCAAGCCTGCTCTCCCCTACAGGTACAACGTGTTCTCTGCACTTACTCATTTTTCTCACTTGCCTCACTTTTCTCTTGTCCTGACATCTGTCTAGCTCTGCCCTTAACTTGCTGTTCTTTAGTTCTCTTTCTGTTCTTGCTCTTGTTCTGTTCTTCTCTGGTTTCTTAGCCTGATCCGACTCTGCTTTCTTTTTTTTCCTCACACAACCCTCACTATCCTCACTCACTCAGCTTTTGCCTGGTTCTTTTTCTCCATTTTCACCATGCTCTTCTCCTGATATTGCCTTTCTTTCAGTATGCACTTGATCAGCCTTCATTCTGCTTTGCCCATTCTCCTTGTCAAACAAACAGGCACTGGCACTCATCTTAATCTACAATTGTATGAAATCTCTAAGGCTTATGAGGAGGTAAAAATAGCCAAACCCACAATATACATTTACAGGTTGCATCCTGTCTGATGATATTTCCCTTTTTGTCCTTTTTTAACTGAAGAGCTGGCCAGGGGGGTTGTGGGTTTTTTTTCTTTTATCTACCCTGGCTTTTCCCCTCCCCCTTTCTCTCGTCAACATTCGCAAAATCAGCTCATATTGATTTTTTTCATCCTGTCCTTCACTGGCCACTACTGCATCTCAAACAGAGGTTAAGGTATTGAATTTCTGTGGGGTCCTCTTTTTACCTCTCATGTACACATTTGCACTTTTCTCTCCCTATCCATTCCTTATTTTCTCCTTTCTTTCCAGTTTACTTTTCTCTTTCAGAACAATTGTTTCTGTTTACACTTACATCAGATCCCTGCCTCTGTTTCTCTCTGTGCATACCCTTATATGCTTGCTCAACTTGTTCAGCAGTAAAAATTCCTACTTTCATTAGCACAGAAGTCACTTGCTTCTCATGCGATTCAGTTGTCTCCTTCCCACTTCTCTTTGGCTCACTAAATTGCTGACAGTAGCAGCAATTCGGCCCAACAATGGCCAGCACTGGTATCGATTGGTGCAGCATGAGTAGCCAGAGCAGTCAGTTAACTCGGCCCTGCTGATTGATTTCAGATGACTCCTGTTATTATTTCTGCTGGCCAGGGAACAGGTGCAGCTACTGTTTAAAATGCATGTCCACACAATTTCTCCACTTTTCTTCTTTTAATTAGAATATGAGAAAGTATATATTCAGCCCATAGTTGGATATAGTAGATTTTTGTATGGATGGGTGTTATAAGTATAGTATTAATTTCAGTGGATGATTCATCATTGGGATTTCATATAATTTTTGAAATATATCTACATACATACAGAAAGAAGAATCTGTTTTAAATTTTTGTGTCAGTAAAAATTTGTTTTTTTTTAACAGGTGCTATTCGGTGCCACTTATGGTATAAAAAGGTACAGAATATTTACAAACCTCTAGGTACAGTGATTACATTCAAGATGTAGTCATTCATTTGAATGACAAAAAACACTCTTTATGATTTCAAAAGCTGTTGCATGTGGGATTAAGAAAGTGGAGCTTCAGGTGTGGTCTTTCCATTACTTTATTTAAATTTTATATCTAAATAAATCCTTGTGATGATTATTGAGTGAAAGATTTTCTTGTTTAGTTTGCATAAAGTACTTATTTTTAATTTTGTTAATACAATACATAATTCAATTAAAAAAACTGTTTCAGCATTTTATGTAGATTCTTCTCAAGTTCTTCTCATCATTATCAGCAATTTAGACAGATATTTCCACCTAATTATGTCATAAATAGCAGGAAAAAATGACCCCCTCGACTTGGCCATGCACATGTGTGTATGCACAAGCACACCCCAGCCCATCAAGTATGTGACATTATGAGAGACATGAATCATTCTCAGGAGAGGTAGATTTTTTTTTTCCTTGTGTAGAGATGAGAGAGGGGTTGAGTTTGGTTAAAGAGATGAGATTGAGGTAGGAGTAGAAAGAAAAAGGGAACTAGAGGGAGTGTTTGGAGAGGTAGAAGAGCAAAATGTGAGTTGTAGAACTTGCATTTAATCTCTAAGATTGTTCTTGACAGAAACATCATAAGGGAGCAGGGGATCAGGTAGTGGAAGAAGGATATCCAGAGGTAGATAGAAAGTGAGAGCTATCCAGTATTTTTTTCCTTCACTCTCTCATCTTATATATAGCATACATCGTTAAGTCTAGCCTGAATCCAGTGCTCTTTCCTCACTCTAACCTCCTTTTCCATGGGTTTATACATTACAGTTTATACTTTTGACAGATCAGGAACTACAGCTAGAACAATAACCTTTAGTTGCTTGGTAGCTACAGGATAGTGTTTTTGTTCTGCTGTCTGACTTTCAGACACTTCACTTATCTCTGCACCAGTACTGGGACAACCACTGTTGACTGAACTGATGTACCATTGTGTTGTAAAATGCGAAAATATCAAAAAAGGACACATTCGTCTTGTATTATGCTCTTGTTCATTCTCTTTTTCTCATACATACATTAACTGTAAATACAGACTTGTAGGGAATTATAATTCAATCACATTTCACACTTTCCTGAGACAAACATGTGTGGTAAACGCCCCCCAACACACACACACACACACACACGCACACATTCATGTACTTCTATCTTTGCAGGAATACTCATTGGCATGATGCATTCCCTTGCCCCTTACCCTAACCTTTAATAATCACAACTATATGCCTAATTCCAACCCTTACCCTAACTTAAACCTAACTCTAACCTGAACCCTAAGACAAAATCTTAACTCTCAAACAGCCCTTTGATAAAGTGAGGACAAGCTAAAATGTCCTAACTCTGTTGTTAAAAAAATGTGTTCCAGTCCTCAATACGTAGCAAGTAAAAGTACCCCCCTCCCACACACACGTTTACTTATCCTTTTTAGACTAATCACTAAAAAACAAACAAAAAAACAGAGCAGACATGTGCCTTGCGGCGCTTGCTTGCGTGTGTGTGTGTGTGTGTGTGTGTTTGTATAAAGAGTGTGGGGATAAATAAAACATGGAGGCCTGTTTAGTGGCATATGGGCTGACCCAGTATATGTTTTGCATTCTCATGAAGTTGTCTTTCATTTAGGAGAGAGAGAGACAGAGAGAGAATGTTGGCGTGAATATATAATGCGTGTGTGTGTGTGTGTGTGTGTGTGTGTGTGTGTGTGTGTGCGCGTGTGTGTTTTGATCTTTTGTGAGGAACAACAAAGACTAAATATCATGATATTAGTGAAAACATAAAACTGTACCAAAAATTCAGGATATATATGAAAAATTAAATGACAAATGCAAAATAATACAAGTTAAGATATTTCCTTCTGTTTACTGAGGTTAAGGTTATGGTTAGGTTTAGGTACAGACATTATTGAAACACAACAGTGGAAGAAAGGGGGGGGATATACGAAAGGGGGGATAAGCAGATGGAGAAACCAAGTCCCCAGTGGCACCTATCATTCATCAAAGTCGCCATGCAAGCCTAAAATTGTTTTCACCCATAAAGAGAGAGGGAGAGAGAGCACTCTGCCAGGAATATAGATATTTCAGCATGGTGTATTAACATATATTGAAATGTATCTTTACATTTCCTGTAAACAACAGCACATGCGGACTCACATGGACAAATAGCCTGATTGCCTACTCATCCGTCAGCCCGACGGGAGACTCTACCATTATCATCATCATCATCATCAAACAACAGCAAATGGAAAGTATACTAGTCTTTCTACATATATTACCTGCAGTGACTACTGGTTATTATCAAGTCACATGACGATGCCAGTACTAATAACTGTCTGATTTTGAAAAATTCAAATAGAATTTCATCACTTTCTAGTAAAATAGGGATGTCCTATGTTGTATTTGGCAGCAAAATAATGTATAGTTTACTCAGTGATTGCTTCCATCATATATATCTGTGTTTGATTGACAGATTGTGATTTGAAATACTATCAAGGCCTCCACACACACACACACACACACACACACACACACACACACACACACACACACACACAATCCCTATCTCTAGGTGCATACAGTAGGTGGGTGGCCTGCAATCCCTATTTAATGAAGGCTATGTTTCTTAGGAGGAAGGCGGAGCTGTTTTACTTTTATTATTATTTTTATTTGGATCACAGAGTGGCCTGTGTGTCTTCAAACACTCTCAAAGGAGTCATCTGAACAGATCCATTATTGCAGGGAGGCTCTGTTAAAAAAAAAAAAAGGGCTAATTACAAGACAACATGGTAAGTCTTACATGTTGAGAGAGATAAAGAGAGAGAGAGCTAGAATGGCTCAATGCTTATTAGGATCCAAGCCCCAGACGTACAGACTAAGGGCCGGCACTGAAGGTGCTAATGCCCTATTGTTTTTGGAGTTATTATTATTATTATTATTATTATTATTATTATTATTATTATTATTATTATTATATTTTTCACACATTCACTCATTTTTTAGGCATTTGCCACACGTGAATATGAACAAATTTTGGCACATGCATCATACCTGCAAAAAATCAAAAAGTTACATTGTGCATGGGCTTGGGTGTAGTCCCGGAGCTCTATAGCACCCCCAAATGCAGGCAATGGTTCGGATGAAGTTGAGCAGATATGCACAAAATTTGGTATGGTCATTGCTCTTATCATATCAGACAAAGTTCAGTTGTTTATGGGTGACTGCACCCAGCAGGAAGTCGGCCATGTTGGATGGAATGCATGATTTTTAAATATTCACATGGTGTTTTGAGGGGCATACAATGGCCTAAAACTCATGAAACATTGCATATATTTTTGTCTTAGTAATACTCATAATTTGATATAATTCAAAAGAATATATAATGGTAAGCAATTGATTTGCTTGAGAAACAACACTAAACTGGATGCAAGTGCTTTCATGGTGAGGATTCTTTGACATTCATTAAATTTGGCATGAGCATGAGTGTTATCATTATGGACATTTTTACCATTGGTTTGTGTGACTCTACTCAACAGGAAGTTGGCCATTTTGGATTTTCTGCATTTTTTCATATATTTTTTACAATGTCTTTCAAACTCTTCCCAAAGAGTTTATCAGATTTCCTTGAAATTTGGTTGGAATAAACTACAGACATAAAATTCATGAAATTTGGGAGACTCTTCAACATTTGGGAAAATTTAATTCATGTTCGGTCATTTGCCTTGGGTGCAGCCAGTGTACTCCATAGCATACCCTAATATATCTGACTAAATTCCTGTTATCTATATAGTTGCCACAATGTTCGTCCAGTATTCATGATTTTAGGTGGGGACATTATAATCATCATGTCAGACATATTTCTCATTGGCTTGTATTAGCTCCATCCAACAGGAAGTCAGCCATTCTTTAATTTTTGCATTTTTCACCGAATTTTTATGAACTTTTTCTATGTCCTTTCATCGGATTTTGTTAAAATTTGGTTGCTGTTAACTCCAGACATATATGATGATAAATTGCCAAGGAACAGTGGATAACTCAAATGAGGACATAATGATGGGAAATTGGTTTACATGAAACACCACACTAAAATAGGAAGTGGACATAACTCAGTAATGCTTAGTATGACCAGCCTCATATAATTCATGGTTACTAATGGCCCAGTCCTGATTACATCAATGTGGCAATTATGAATCTTATATTATAATGCCACCGATACTAAATTAGGTAAATTTCTGGTTGATAGAGTGTTTATATGGATTTCCTGAGTTTACCAGAAGGTAAATATGACACATGGTTGTTTGAGGACAACTTTTGATTTGTTATCACAATGAAGCTTAGGCATGCTTTATTGTGCCTCCATTTGAAAATGCATATTTCATGCCTTTAGAATACATGAAATCTCAAGAAGTATGGTACACTCATCAAAGTCTGGGAAAACTTTTATTAATGTTTGGTTATTTGTCCTCAGTGCGGCCAGTGAACTCCATAGTACCCCCTAACATTTCTGAATGAGTTTATCAATAGTTACCACAAATTCATCTGATATTCACGATTTTTGTGGGTTCACATAACTTTACTGTACTTTATCAAACACTCTACAGAATTCATCAGATTCCCTTGAAATTTGGTTCATGTAATCTCAAGATATATGTGTATTGATAAATTGTGAATGTATAGTTGATCTCTCAAATGATGACATAGTTTTCAGCAACAGATTTGCTTGAGATGCGAGACAGTAAACCAGATGCAAGGGTCTTAATGGTCAGGACATGGATACTTTCACATTCATTAAATTTCACATGAGCATGACTTTCACCATTTTGGAAATTGTTAACTTTAGGTTTGAGGGACTTCGCCCAGTAGGAAATCGGCCAATTTGGAATTTGTGCATCCATCCATTATCTGTAGCCACTTATCCTGTGGAGGGTTGCAGGCAAGCTGGAGCCTATCCCAGCTGACTATGGGAAAGAGGCAGGGTCCATCCTGGACAAGTCGCCAGGTCATTGCAGGGCTAACACATAGAGACAAATAAACATTCACATCTACGGTAAATTTAGAGCCACCAATTAGGCTAACCTGCATGTCTTTTTGGACTGTGGGGGAAACGAGAGCACCCGGAGGAAACCCACGCAGACATGAGGAGAACACATAAACTCCACACAGAAAGACCCTCATCTGCCACTGGGTTTGAACCAAGAACCTTCTTGCTGTGAGACAACAGTGCTAGAAACTACACCACTGTGCTGCCTGGAATTTGTGCATTTTTCACATATTTTTAATCATCTCTTAAGAACTCCTCTGACAGAGTTCATCAGATTTGCCTGAAACTTGTTTAGAATAAACTTCAGACAGATCAAATTGTACAATCACATCAATTTGCCATGGCGACCCAGCAAGAGAGGCGACCACAAGCCGAGATGACAAGTTTTGTGTCAACACGCGAAATTTTGGCCAAGACACAAGGCGAATTCTCATACGGAAATGATAGGCTGGTGAGGTTCTTTACAGGGACATCCCAGAGCATCACTAACATGAAGATTGAGATGTAATTGTAAATCCGTAAAGAGATGTGACCCAAAACACATTTTTGCTCATTGTGGTGCTCCCTAGTGGCCAAATGACACCAAGTTTGATGAGGCTACATGAACTGGTTCCAAAAGTCATGTCAACAAATATGGTCTTGATATGTCAAAGCGTTTCTGAGATATGAGCCAAAACACGTTTCTGCTAATTGTGACGCCCCCTAGCAGTCAAATGACATATTTGATGGGGGTACTTTGGACGCTGTCCAAGTCATGCCACTAAATATGGTCTTGATACGTCAGAGCACGTTTTTGATCAGTTGGTGGCGCAAGAGTGTGAGATGTACCAACATGAAACTTGATGAAATCAATCAGGATCCACTCCTCTATCAGTGTACCGCGTTTGATGACTTTATACCTTATGGTTTGGCCTACAGATGGAAAAATCTGTTTTTTGCATCGTGCGCCCATTCATTTCAATGGGGAAATTTTTTTTCAAAAAACGCGAATTACGGGAGAACGACAAGGCGTATTGAAAACTGTATACAAGCACAAATCTGCACTACAGGCCGGACAAGTGAGAAGTGGAACTCGAATGCCCTGGGAGGAGTAGCGGCTCAAAAAAGTGGGTGGAAAAGAATAATAAAAAAAGCTTAATAATAATAATAAGAATAAATGATCGGAGAACAATTGTATGCTTGCTTTGCAAGCACACTAAGCTTGCTTTGCAAGCACACTAATAACTATGCATTTCCGGAGAAAATGCGACAGTGTGCTTGCTCAGGTGCACCGCCGTGGCAAAAGAATAAAAAGAAAAATAATAACTAGAATGCATTTCTGGAGAAAATGCGAAAGTGTGCTTGCACAGGTGTGCCGCCATGGCAACCCGGCAAGAGAGGCGACCGCACACCCACACGACAAGTTTTGTGTCGACACGCAAAAGTTTGGCCAATACACAAGGCGAATTCTCATACGGAGATGACAGGCTGGCTAGGTTCTTTACAGGGACATCCCAGAGCATCACTAACATGAAGATTTAGATGTAATTCTAAATCCGTAAAGAGATATGACCCAAAACACGTTTTTGCTCATTGTGGCGCCCCCTAGTGGCCAAATGACACCAAATTTGATGAGGGTACATGAACTGGTGCCGAAAGTCATCTCAACAAATATGGTCTTGATACGTCAAAGCGTTTCTGAGATATGAGCCAAAATATGTTTCTGCTAATTGTGACGCCCCCTAGCGGCCAAATGACATCATATTTGATGAGGGTACTTTGGACGCTGTCCAAAGTCATGCCACTAAACATGGTCTTGCGTCAGAGCATTTCCGAGATATGAGCTCACCTCCTGGTTGGTGGCTTTGCCATCAATTTTGACTGGCTGCCACAGGCGAACGCTTCGATGTATGAGAGCGAAACGAGTATTATTCATTAGGCATGGACTGGAGATGATGTGTGCCAAGTTTCGTGATGATTAGACGACACATGCGGCCAGGGTCACTCCACCTTCACTTTTGACAAAATTCAAAAATGGCGGAAAATGACGTCATAGGGTGCGTTGGAATCGTCTAGCTCCAAGGATTCCAACAGCACCAGACTTATGAAAATTGGACATACGGATCAAAAGTTACGTGTATTAACACGTAAGACTTTGATCAGTTGGTGGCGCTAGAGCGCAAGACGTACCAACATGAAACTTGATGAAATCAATCAGGGTCCACTCCTTTCAGTGTACCACGTTTCATGACTTTACACCTTACAGTTTGGCTGACATGCACAAAAATACCTGATTGAACCCTCCAAATGGCTTTTAAGACATTACGCCTGAAACACCCCCGTCAGAACGGTCACAATGGACTGCTCCACAATGAACTCTGGCCACCCCTATATTTTTCCGCCAAGTGGTAGAGTCCATCTGTTAGTTTAAACGAGACCCGGAAGCGCCAGCATCGCGGCTCAGCCTGGCACACTCTTTCGCAGCATTTTGAAGGGAGACGCTTCACACAGTGAAATCTCCTCTCCACCCTTTTATATGTTTAATTTAATTCAGAGGTTTTATGGGGTTTAAAACATGGATTTTTGCTGCAAAACTGCAGTTTTAATTCGTTTTTTTTTCTCTGCTGCGGCGCTGTAACGTCTAGAGCGGGGGAGCTCCTTATGACGTCATCACTCCCATTCATTTCAATGGCATGGAATTCTACCAAAAAACGGGAATACCGGACGAACGACAAGCGCAACCATTTGAACTAGCACACCATTCCAGACCGGGACCTACGTTTCAGCGTTGGAACAATGTCTATCTCAAAAGCTCTAGGAGGAGTAGTGGATCCAAAAAAATGGGTGAAAACTAATAATAATAAAAATAAAACTTAAGAGCTTTTTCAAGCACACGAATAATAACTAGACTGCATTTCCGCAGAGAAAATGCAAAGTGTGCTTGCTGAGCTGCAGCAGAACAGCTAGCGTGCTAACAGCTAGCATGCTAGCTAGCAGCTAGCTAACATGCTAATGGCTAGCATACTAACAGGTGCATCGATCCAAAAGCTGTATACAAGCACACTACACCAGTGGATATGTGAAGTGTTACTGAGCAAAACTCTATTCATTTGAATGCGGCCAAAAATCGGAAAAAAGGATGTGTGAAAACCAAGAAAGAGACAAGTGCAGGTCTCAGATGAGGGGATGGATATGTGTGGGGACTTGCCCTGAGGCATCATATGAAGTTTGGTCACTCAGTTAAAAAAAAAAAACTTGAGTGAAAGCTTTTTTCCCTGAAACGCCATTCATTTTCAATGGGGCCAAAAATGAATGGACGAAAAAGTGGGGGATGAAAAGAAAGGAAAAAATGAATGCAGGTCAGAACCGAATGCATACATGTGTTGGGGGAGATGGCCTGAGGTATGACATGATGTTTGGTGCGTCTGCGATGAAGCATGTCCGAGCAGGACGATTCGATTCGTGAGCCCTATTCATTCTCTATGGGGGGGACAGAAAAACGACAAGAATGAGAGAACAGGTGTGTCGATCCAAAAGCAATAAACAAGCACACTATTCCAGACCGGGCCCTACGTTTCAGCATTGGAACGGTGTCTATCTCGAAAGCCCTAGGAGGAGTAGCGGTCCAAAAAAAAAAAAAAAGTGAAACGGAATAATAAAAATAAAACTTAAGAACAATAGTGTGCTTTTCCAAGCACACTAATGACCTCCCCTTTGAAAGATCGGACCAGGATTATTTTCCTTCATGCACATCTTCAGGTGGTAGAGTGCAACTGTGTAAAGCTGCATCAAAATCCATCTTAATTCTTAAGTTCCCTGAGGGAACCCTCCCAAAGGGATCAATAAAATTTTATCTAATCTAATCAAACTGTTTAGGAGGAGTTGCACTTACAAGACACATGGACGAACAGACAGGGTGATTCCTATATTCCCCCCCAAACTTTCTTTGCGGGGGTTATAATGAGCATCACACTGAATAGCTGCTCACGCTCAACTTCCTGTCCACTCATTTATCAACATGATTCCCAATTGTTGTCCAATTCATTATTTAAAATTTATTGTACATTATATAATTATTTGTTTCTATGAAAGGTGCACTGTTCATGTGTCGCTTTAAATATTGCTGCTGCAAGGAATTGTGGGACAGCATTATTTTCTTTCCTTTCATAAAGGATAGTCAAGGAGACAGGCATCACATTCAGAATGAGATTCAAGATTCAAAGATTTTTGTCAATTCACCACACACACACGAAATATAGGGGAATTGAAATGCCATTTCTCTTTCACCTTACTTGTAAAATCAGATAAAAATATAGATAGATCGTATAGGTTAAAATACACTCTGAAATCAATGTACAAAATAGCAGTAGTGCAAATACAGTAAAATGACCGTAACTGAGAAGGTGCTTAGAAGAGTTGCCTGAGGTGTATATGAACAGTAGTGCAAGTGACCAATAGCAGCAGATACAACAGTAATGCAAATGATTGTGGTGCGATGTGCAAACAGATGAGAGAGTGTATATTTACCAAAATAAATACAAAGTTTCAGTTTGAACATTAAATATCTTGTATTGTATTCAAGTGAATATCGGTTGAAAAGGATTTGCAAATCATTGCATTCTGTTTGTATTTGCACTTTACAGTGTATCCCAACACTTTTGGAATCAGGATTATAGTTAATTGTAGAAAGGTAACTGGTTTACTTTGGAAAGGAAGGAAATCTTGTGTACACTTAAGATTTTCTATTTAGGGTTCAATATTTTTCTATGCAAGCTCATTGAAGATAAGAATCTATTACCTTTGTCCTAGGGTATCAAATGTAACGTCTTATTAGCTAGATGGGATCAATTTAGCCCCAAAACCTAGATAAACTGTTCAATATCGTGACTCAAACTGATTCTTGAATTGGGTGGATCATTACATGTTTAGTGACCAATAAATTTTGACCAATAGTTTTATATTTAAGTCCTCCACTCTGAACTGTTTCTCAAGCATGCTCTTATCTTCAGTGCTGTTAGTTACAGATCACCACATCGTGTTGAAACAATGCATGTCAAATCGCACTACATCGCAAAAGGTCCCAAACCTCTTCCATTTACAAATGATGGTGGCCACTGCGCTCTTGTGCCACCTGTAAAGCTGCAGCAAATTTTCTGTACCCTTCTCCAGATCTATGCCTTGACACAATCCTGTTTCTGAGGTCTGCAGATAATTCCTTTACCACATTTCCACATTTGTAAATGGAAGAGGTTTGGGACCACCAAGAATCTTCCTAGACCTGGCCGCCTGGCCAAACTGAGCGATCGGGGAAGATGGGCCTTGGCCAGAGAGGTGAGCAGGAACCCGAGGGTCACTCTGACAGAGCTCCAGCGTATTTTTGTGGCGATGGGAGAACCTTTCAGAAGATCAACCATCCAGACAGCACTGCACAAATCAGGCTTTTATGGTAGAGTGGACAGACGGAAGCCAGTCCTTAGTAAAAGGCACATGACAGCCCGCTTGGAGTTTGCTAAAAGGCACCTAGAGGACTCTCAAACCATGAGAAACCAGATTCTCTGGTCTGATGAAACCAAAATTGAACTTTTTGGCCTGAATACCAAGCGTCATGTCTGGAGGAAACCAGGCACTGCTCATCACCTGGCTAATGCCATCCCTACAGTGAAGTATGGTGGTGCCAGCATCATGATGTGGGGATGTTTGTCAGCAGTGGGAATGGGGCGACTAGTTCTGATAGAGGGAAAGAAGAATGCAGTTAAGTACACTGAGATCCTTGAAGAAAACCTGCTCCAGAGTGCTCTGGACCGCAGACTCGGGTGAAGGTTTACCTTCCAACATGACAATGACCTGAAGCACACAGCCAAGAGAACAAAGGAGTGGTTTCGGAGAAAGTTTGTGAATGTCCTTGAGTGGCCCAGCCAGAGCCCAGACCTGAATCCAACTGAACATCTGTGGAAGGCGCTGAAAATGGTTGTGTACCGATACTCCCCATTCAACCTGACGGAGCTTACAAGGATATGCCAAGAAGAATGGGCAAATATGTCCAGAAACAAGTGTGCTAAGCTTGCAGCTTCTTTCCCAAGTCGCCTTGAAGCTGTAATTGCTGCCAAAAGGTGCATCAACCAAGTATTAGGCTAAGGGTGTATATAGATATGTAACCCCTAAACAATGTATTTGTCAGTCAAATAAAGTTGCACATTTTCTGAAAATCTGCTTTCACTTTGTCATAATGGGATCTTTTGAGTAGAATTTTGTGACAAAAATTAACTCAATCTATTGTAGAATAAGACTGTAATGTAATAAAACGTGGAGAAGGTGAAAGGGGTGTGCAGACTTTTCGGCTTGACTGTGTGTGTGTGTGTGTGTGTGTGTGTCTATGTACAGTGGTGCTTGGAAGTTTGTGAACCCTTTAGAATTTTCTATATTTCTGCATAAATATGACCTAAAGCATCATCAGATTTTCACACAAGTCCTAAAAGTAGATAAAGAGAACCCAGTTAAACAAA
>JANZLB010000004.1:21882516-21897113 GCA_026167865.1 Notarius quadriscutis | reverse complement strand
TCTCTCTCTCTCTCTCGCACACACACACACACACACACACACACACACACACACACACACACACTGTAGTTCAGATTATAGTGAAGACCAAACTGAGAGCAAACACTTACTTAGATTTTACATAACTGCTCCAATACACTGCCTCTTTCTGTCCCTATGTGCTTAAAAATAGAAAAGTTTTCACTGCCAGAAATAGTAACAAAGAGTAGGAGTCAATTTCTGTCCCTCAAAGTACAATTTACACTAATGGGCTAGTTATTGGACCTCATGGTAACTATGTGTACCTTTTGAGGGCCAAAAAAATACACACAGCTCTGGAAAAAATTAAGAGACCACTTCAGTTTTTCTTGAATCAGCATCTCTATGTCTGGCAGCCATTTCATTCCAGTGTCTGTGCTGGAATTCCAACACAAACACACCTCATTTTACTGAATGAGTTACGGATGAGGTGATCGGCTGAACCAAATCTTATTTAACGAGGAAAAGTATAAAAACCACTGCTGTGGTCACCACTATCCCCTTGCAATAGGACCAGTTTGGATGGAAAAAGCAGTGCTAGTAATATCTTAAATTTAATTGGAATACAAAAAAATATCTATTCACCGTGCCAAAAGAGTTAAAAAGAAAAGTTTTCAGTGAGAAAAAGAAGGGTTTGATTCTGGCTTTACTGGCAGAGGGACACAGAGAGCGTCAGGTTGCTTCCAGCCTCAAAGTTTCAAAGATGGCAGTTCATAAGAACAATGTCAAGCATCAGACACTGGGGACAACAGAGTTACAGACTGACAGAGGGTGAAAACGACTCTCCACTGACTGGGATGATGGTCAACTCCTTTGAATGTCACTCAACAACCATAGGATTAACCGTAGGATATCTAATGACCTCCAATAAGAATGGCAAATGGCAGCTAGGGTTAACTGCATGGTAAGGACGGTTCAAAACAGGCCCATCCGGGTGGGTTTGAAGTCATGCAAAGCTGGAAAAAAGCCCTTCACCAATGAAAAAAAAGAAGAGCCAGGCTGAGGTTTGCTGAAGACCATAAGGATTAAACTGTAGAAGACTGGAGTAAGGTCATCTTCTCTGATGAGTCAAATTTTCAGCTTTTCCCATCACCTGGTCATCTCATGGTTAGATGGAGACCTAGAGAGGCCTACAAGCCACAGGATCTCACGCCCATTGTGAAATTTGGTGGAATGGCTGGAATGGGGCAGATTTTTTTTTGTGAAGGACACATGAAATGAGCGATGTAGAAGGTTTTGCTCCAATTTGTGTGTGTGTGTGTGTGTGTGTGTGTATACATATATATGAGTGTTTAGTCTATGTCTATTTCTTATCTAGAGTGTTTATACTGTTTATATTGTTTATTTCAATTATTCTATTTTTTTATTTATTGCATTGCCTGTTTGCACCATGGGTCAGAGACGACTGAAATTTCATCTGTGCTGTATGTCGGGCATGTCAGATATGCATGTCAGGCATATTTGACAATAAACTTGACTTGACTTTAATAGCCATTGCACATTATCTCCATAATACCTTCCAGTGATAAATCTGGTCTGATCAGGGTGTATAATTTGGTGATCTGATTCACTTGCCTAGCCAGAATTGCTGTTAGTTTATGCAGATCCCCATTCAATAACGATATAGGTCTATAAGACTGGCATTCAGTAGGATCTTTACCCTCTTTATGAATTACCATGATAGTTGCCTCTGTCCAAGATGTTGTCATAGTTTTGGATTCTAAGGCATAACGGTATGCTTTTAGTAATGGGGGGCCAAGAAATCTTTAAAGGTTGTATAAAATTTATTGACATCCATCTGGGCCTGGACTTTTGTTGTTCTTAAGTGATGAAATTACCTGCTTGATCTCCCATTCCTCACTTGGCTTATCTAACTCCTTAACTGTTGAACCTGTCAATTCAGTTAGTTTTATGTGATTTAGGAACTCTGCGAGTTCTGCATTATCACAGTAGTTGTCCGTATTCCGATATAATGATTTGTAAAACTTTGAAAAGGACTCTGCTATTTCATCTGGTTTTGTGACCAGTAAACCAGTAAACCATAGTGGATTCCTTTCTAGCCTTGTAGCGCTTTCCAAACATCTGTGAATGCAGCCCTGGCCTTAGTATCACTGGCAGTGTAATTGGGGAACATGGCAATCCAATTCCCATTGTAGATCAGTGGAGCTCTGTCCCAGGCTCTTCTCAGGATCTCCACTGCATCTTCATCATAGTGTAATTTAATGATAATCACCCGTGGCTTCTCCCAGTCTCCTGGTTTTCTAGTGGTAAGTGTGCTGCGTGAGCAATCTACTTTTATGTCTCGGTCCATCTGTAGAACTTCTCTGATAACTTTAGCAACCACTTTGGGGCAGCTGGAGTCCAGTTTTTCTTCTATGCCAGCTATTCTGATATTGTTCCATCTCATTCTCCCCTCCATGTCTTCACATCGGTCCTTAAGAGTTACCACCCATTTTTGAAGACTGGTTACTGTGGCTTGCAGCGAAACTACTTTGTCAGACCATGTTGATAATCTGCCTTTCATATCGTGAATGTCTGCTTTCATGTGGTCAACTTCTGCTTGGATGGCTTTCATACTGTTGGTGATTTCAGAGCGCACCCCTTGTAGTTCTGTTTTAAGTGCATTGAAGTCCTCCACAAGTACACTTTTATGTTCGGCCCTTATAATTTCTCTCCCCTCAAGGAGGACAAGATGTCTGTTTTGATTTCTTTAGTAGCCATATCTAAACTTTCAGTCTGGGTGGGCAAGGGTTGGTCTGAATCACCTGGTGTACACTGCCTCGTGGTTCTTGTAGGCTGTGAAGTGCTAGCCCTGCTGTCGTACTTATATTTTTGGAGCTATTCCACCATTTAAATCGACTCTATGCATACAGTTTGACTGTTTATGTTCCTATGTTGTCCTTTGTGAACTTTTGGGCTGGTCTTTGTGTAAAAATAGCTGTTTTTATTGGAAAGGTATTGTTGATTCTGCAGGAGCTCTGAAAAATGCATCTTACTTCATGTCTTCCTCACTCCATGTCCTTCGCAATTTATGATCTGCATATTTGATTTGGCATAGGTTTTACAACAGGTGCCCTTCCTGATGTATTTGGACCAGCACTAAGTACGCACTGGCTTGTGCAACCCCACTGGCTAGGTATTTTTACCTAATCTTTGAACTGTGAGAGGAAACCCATGCAGACAATATGCCAAATCAAATATGCAGAACAGATCTGCTGTGATGACCCTTTGTGAAACCATAAGTCTACTCCTTTGAAACCATGAGTCCACTGCCAGGATATGAGTTTCCCCATGGGAATAATGGCAGTTGATACCCAAGTATGCATTGGAATGGTGTGAGCTGGATGACTAAGTGCTTAATGGAATTTTGGGCGTATTCAGCCCAGAGGAGGAATTGAGACCAGTCCTTGTGATTTTCCATACAGAACACCCCCAGGAAGCAACCAATCTCCTGATTGGCACATTCCACTTGGACATTAGACTGTGGATGGTGTCCTGAGCCTCACCCCTAGTTTTTCCATAAACTTTGGTTACACCCTGGAAGTGGAACTGGGGGTCCCAATCACTTACAATACCCTTGGGGATCCTGTAATCCTTTGTTATTGTCTACATTTTCTATTGTATTATTTGTGTTCTTGCATTGAGTTGTTGTTGTTTTTTGTGTGGCTGCCATGTTATGTTTACCTACCTTTCCCAGTGTAGTAATTTGCTTCTGTCTACCTGCCCTATCCTACCTATTGTTCTTGTGTCTACCTGTTGCAGGGACTACAGATGGAAATTAGCTAAAAGCTACACTCCAGTGCAATACATCTTTTCTCATATACTTGAGTTTAATGTCTGTTGTGTATGGTCCCTGACAAATAAACAAAATAAACAAATAGTACCTGAAGACATGTGAGAAGCAGAGTTCAGTGGTTTCAAAGGCAATGGGCAAGCCAGGCAAGGGAATGAGCCTCAATGCCTTGGAGAACCAATGACTACTATGATGACTGTGTTATTCTGAGACTTGGGTAGATCTGTGATAAAATCTATAGTCTGATGGGTCCAGGGTTTTTGAGGTGTAGGCAGTGGCAAGAGCTTATCCATGGGTGGAGCCCGGGGTACCTTGGCTTGGGCACAGGCAGAACAGGAGGAGACATACTTATTGATTTCGGACATCATGTTCTCCCACCAATACTTAGTTCGGATGAGCTGATAGGTGCGATGACTATTGTGCTGTCCAGTGGCAGGAGATGAGTGAGCCCAGGTCATGATTTGGCCTCGGAACTGTGGTGGGATGAACACGAGATCCAAAGGACATACAGTACTTAAGGAGGGTTACATGATTGAGCTTGTGCTATTTCCTTGTCAATTTCCCATGTGATAGTTTTAAAGCACTGGCATGGCAGGATAAGAGTGGGTTCTTAATTGAGGTTTGTGGATGTGTGAATTCTGGATAATGCATCCACAAACCTCAACCCTCGGCTTTAGTGCTTTTAGAGCTGGGATGGTAGGAGACGGTGAATTGGCATGCGAAGAGTGGTTCCAAGGTTGTCATAGCCAGGGGTGGCAGTGGGGAGAAGCTCCTACTGCCTAAAAAGTGCTCCCACATGGCATGTGCCTCAAACAGCCTCTGACAGCCAAGTCCAATTCCTGGCCAGCTCGTGCAGCTTCATCTCTAAACCCAGCGGGACTGCTTCTACAGACAGGAGAAGGGACAAGGGCAGACCTCTGGTGCCTTAAAACCAGTTGTTTTGGGTAGGTGGAACTTGTCAGCCTGGGAGGGCAGTCCATCTAGGAGAAGGTAAATTCTGATTTCAAACCTCCACTGTCTTGTGGCCATATCCAGTTATGGAAAAGGCTTCAGGAGCAAACCTCGAGGAAAAATCTGGAGTGGAGCCCCTAAGGCGGTTGTCTCATCAACACTGACCTCATTACCTGGCAGCTCCTACAACCAAGCTGATGCCAAGTGTATTGCTCTGCTCTCCTTCGGACCACATCAGTGAGGCCGAGAGGGGGATTCTGTTGACTGGGCATTACAGGATCTCCATACACTTTGCCCAGGCATATGCCCTGGAGAGGACACTCCAGTGCTGCTGTTCTCAGCATTGGAAGCAACACAGGCGGCAATAGTTATGAGTTGTATGTCCAAAACCAATTGGCGTATGTTCAGGCATTACAGACTGTCTCTGATGGTGGGAGGGATTATCATAATCTCATGGATCAGCACTTGCCTGCCTCAAGCTGGGCAGCCCCCAGCCAGCAAGGTGCTGACCCACCACAGTCTGCCTGCTTCATTGGGTGCTTGGAGCTAAGGGTAACAAGCAATAAGCAGACTATAAACCTCGCACTAGGCAAAGAAAGAGAAAACTATCACTCTTGTGACTAGCAAACTGGAATGTCAGGATAATGTGTCCTGGCCTCTCCGATGACTTATGTCATGTTAATGACTCCAGTAAAACAGCTATCATCAACCAAGAGCTCAAACGGCTCAACATTGACATTGCTGTGCTACAGGAGACCAGACTCCACTCAAATGGCAGCCTCAGAGAACAGGACTATACATTTTTTTGGCACAGCAAGGAACTAAAGGAACCATGATTGCATGGCATTGGATTCGCTGTGAGAAACTCTCTCCGGTCATCAGTGGAATGGCCATCCAAAGGCACAGCCTGAATCCTCTCACTCTGTCCCTCAACCTTCTCTGACAAAATGAACATCTTGAGCATCTACACTCTGCTCATCATCTGAGGTCAAGGATGAGTTTTATGAGAAACTTGATTCTACCATCAGAAGGATTCCTCCCACAGAACACCTTTACCTGCTTGGGGACTTCAACACCCGATTGAGAGCTGTTCATGACTCCTGGCCCCACAGCATTGGCCACTTTGGTGTCAGCAAGCTCAACGAGAATGGAAAGAGGCTTCTAGAGCTATGCTCCTACCACAACCTCTGCATAACCAACATGTTCTTCTTCACCAAGCCGAACCACAGATTATCCTGGCGGTGCCCCAGACCCCATCACTGGCACCAGCTGGATCTTATCACATGAAGACCCTCACTGAACTGCATCCTTGTTACTTGCAGCTATCACAGTGCTGACTGTGACAGTGACCACTCCTTGGTTGGCAGTAAGTGCATCTTCAGCCCAAATGAATCCAACACTCCAAGCAGAAAGGCATACACAGCCAGGACAACAATCCCAGACCTGTGTGAATGGTTCACTGTCTCCATTGAAGAAGCCCTGAAGGACTGCCCCACAGGCAACATCGAAGAGAGATGGCACTACATCTATGATGCCATTTACAACTCCGCTTTGGACACCCTCGGCAAGAGAGAGAGAGGCAGAACCCAGATTGCTGAAACTGAGCCAGTAATCGCAGCCAAGCATGCAGCACTGCTCAACTACAAGAGACAGCTCTCAGAGAAGACACTCACCAGGAACGATACCGAATGGATCGCTAGACAGTGCACCATTGAATACTGGCTGAACCTCTGCCAGAGCATCCAACTGTGTGGTGACTGCAGCAACATTCATGCCATGTACGATGGCATGAAGAAAGCCTTAGGTCCAAGTGCCACCAAGATCACACCCCCGAAGTCCACTTCTAGCAATGTCATAACTGACTGAAGCAAGCAGATGGAGAAATGAGCAGAGCATTACCAGGAGCTGTACTCCAGGGAGAACGTTGTCACAGAAAGCAGTTGAGCATGTCAATCCACTGCCTGTCAGGGAGGTGCTCGATGTTCCACCTTCTGTAAAGGAACTCAGCAAGGCCATCGACTCCCTAGCCTGTGGCAAAGCTCCAGGAAAGGATGGCCTGAGGTCATCAAGGCTGGCAAGAAATCCATTCTTCTGCACCATCTGCTCAAGCTTGTGCTACAGTGCTGGGAGGAAGGTGCAGTGCCCCAGGATATTTGTGATGCTAACATCATCATGCTGTACAAGAACAAAGGCAACCGCAGTGACTGCAACAACTACCATGGAATATCCATCCTCAGCATCGTTGGGAAGGCCTTTGCCTGGGTAGCACTGAATAGGTTGCAGGCACTTGCAGAACATGTATACCCTGAGGCACAAATGCAGACTCAGAGCAGGGAGAGTGCTGAGAGCAGAGACAACCCTTGTATTTGCCTCAACACTCTTTGGCATATTCTTCACCATGCTGCTGTCCTTTGCCTTCAGTCAGTCAGAAGACAGCGTATACCGCCACACCAGGAGTGATGAAAACCTCTTCAACCTCGCTTGCCTCCATGCAAAGACCAAGGTACAGACTGTCTTGATCAGGGAGATGCTGTTTGCAGACGATGCTCTGCTGACTGCACACACTGAGGAAGCTCTACAGTATCTCATCAGCTGCTTTGCATGCACATGTAGAGAATTTGGCCTCAACATCAGCATCAAGAAGACCAACATCTTGGGCCAAGGCATCAGCAGCATTTCTAGCATCTTGGTGACTACACCCTCAAAGTGGTGGAGATTTTACTTACCTCACCAGCAATCTCTCCCTGGATGCTAAACTGAACACATGTATCAGCAAAGCAGCAGCAGCAATGGCTCACCTTGCAAAGAGTGTTTGGGAAAACTATATGATGACCATCAACACCAAGATGAAGATGTACCAAGCCTGCATGCTCAGCACTCTGCTCTATGGCAGTGAAGCATGGACCTTGTACTCCCATCAAGAGCACAGACTCAATGCCTTCCATCTGCACTACCTTAGAAGGATTTTGGGCATCAGCTGGCAAGACTCCATCCCAACCAGGAGCATCCTGGCACAGACAGTGATACCAAGCATGTTCACCTTGCTCACACAGAGGCGCTTGCGCTGGCTTGGCCATGTCAGTCACATGCAGGATGGCCAAATCCCATGACAAGCTTGCCACTGGCTCCAGACCGGCAGGAAGGCCTGTCCTTCACTAAAAATAAATTTGTAAATGTGACTTGAAGGCAGGCAACATCAATTGAGCAGGTTGCAAAGCTGTAGCTGCAGACTGCAGCAACTGGAGGCTTGCCGTCAAGGCAGGCATTCAGATGAGTGAGCAGAGGAAAGGGGGCAGTGGGAAGAGAGGAGAAAGCACAGATGGCAGAGGGCAGCATCAGCACCCACAGAGCCAGATGCAGACTACATCTGCAGCAACTGTAACAGAGCCTGACATTCCAGGATCGGGTTGTACAGCCACAGGAGGTGCTGCAACCCAACTGCAGACTAATTCTTGGCACATACTCCATTGTCTTTTGAGACAGATGGATGCTAACAAGAAGAAGAGTGCCTACTGTGCCTGATGTGGAGTCAACCATTTAGCTGTCTTTAAATATTCAAGGTTCTTGTGGTCGGTGAGGATAACAAATGGATGTGTGGCCCCCTTGCGCCAATGTCTCGATTCTTCTTGGGCTTGCTTTATTGTGAGAAGTTCCTGGTTTTTTATGTCATAATTTTGTTTGGCTGATGATAGTTTCTTAGACAAAAAGGCTATGGGGTGTAGTTTGGGCTTTTCCCCAAAGCGCTGAATCAACATCTCTCCCACTCCAGTTTCAGAAGTATCCACCTCCACAGTGAAGGGTTTCAAAGGATCTGGATGTTTGAGAATTGGTGCTGTGGTGAAGGCTGACTTGAGCTGATTAAAAGCATCCTCTGCAGCCTGGTTCCACTGGAGCTGCTTGGGACCCTTCTTAAGCACAGTGGTGAGGGGGTGGCAATGGCACTGAACCCTCTGATGAACTGGTAATAGAAATTGGCAAAACCTAGAAAATGTTTAAGTTCCTTGACAGTAGTGGGTGTGGGCCAGGTGGTCACAGCTGAGACTTTACTTGAGTCCATGCTTACGCCCTCAGCACTGATGATGTGTCCCAGGAACAAAATCTGGGTTGTGTGAAATTCATACTTCTCAGCCTTGATGTAAAGTTGGAGCTCTAGGAGCTGGGTTAGTACTGATTTTACATGTTCTCAGTGAATGACTTCTTTTGGGGAGTAGATCAGAATGTTGTCAATATACACAATTACATAATGTCCCAATATGTCCCTGAGGATGTCATTGATGAGGAATTGGAAGACACTAAGCATGCAGGAAAGTCCATATGGCATTACACAAAACTTGAAGTTGAATGAAGTAGTGCTGAATGCAGTTTTCCATTCATCCCCCTCTCAAATTCGCACTAAGTTGTAAGTGCTCCTAAGGTCCAGTTTGGTGAATATGTGCACAGATCGTAATTGTTCTAGGGCAGATGGTACTAGTGGAAGTGAGTAGGGGTACTTTATTGTAATTTGTTTCAGCCCTCGGTAATCAATACAGGGCCAGCAACCCCCTCATTTCTTCTCCACAAAAAAGAAGCCTGAGATGCAGGGGATGTAGATGGATGGATATATTCCTGTTGCAGTGCCTCCTAAACATATTCCTCCATGGCGGCTTGTTCTGTGATGGAGAGCGGGTATATACAGCTGCATGGAGGTGTGGTGCCCAGGAGAAGGTCAATGGCACAGTCATAAGGTCTGTGAGGGGGGAAAACCACTGGCCTTACTCTTGCTGAATACCTCCTTAAGCTCGTGGTAGCATGCAGGAACATGTTCGACACCCCAAGGTGAGGGGCTCTCCATGGAGGTGGAAGCCAGGGTGATCTGTATCAGTTGTAGGCAGTCTTGAAGACATGAGGGAGACCATGATAGTAGTTCTTGGTGCTGCCAGGAAATGAGAGGGTCATACAGTTGTAACCAAGGAAATCCCAGAACTATGGTCTGATGTGCAGTGTGGGTGACGAACAGTGAGAAGAGTTCTTTGTGAAGTGCCCCAACCTGAATCACTACTGGTGTGGTGTAAATTGTGATGAGCCCCTCCCCAATGGGTTTGCCATCTATCACCTTCAGGCTCATTGGTCATTGGATCTTCTCGGGAGACAGCTGCAGCCTCTGGACGACCTCAATATCAATGAAATTGCCCTCTGTCCCAAAGTCTATTAGGGTAGAAATAACATGGGACAAGTCTAAGAGGTTAAACAATATGTAGAGTCTAAGAAATTGATGTGGAGAAGTAGGTTTGTGACTCACCGGGCTGGCGGAGCTGGGTTCTTTACAGAGATGATCTTGTTTTCTGGGGTTGGGTGGTCAAACAGGACATTGTGCCAATAGATGGCCATGTTTGCAACAGTAGAAGCACAGCCTTGTTTTCCTCTCCGAACAGGGTATGCATGTGTTGGTAACTTCCATAGGCATGGGAGACTGGGGAGGTTGAGGACAAACAAGAGTGTGCTGGAAGGAAGACCTGTTATGGAGAAGATGATCCAACCTAATGGCCGGGTCAATGAGAGTCCAAAATGAGTTGTTCATCCTGACATGCAAGCTCTGTTAAAATATTTGGGTTTAGCCCTTGATGGAACATTGCTTTCAGTGCTGGTTCGCTCCACCCACTGCCTGCGGCTAGTGTGCGGAACTCAAAGGCATACTCAGCCACTCTCCTCTCTTCTTGCTGGATCATCAGTAGTTTCTCTCCTACTTAGGTTGATGGTCAAAAACCCATTTGAACAGCTCAATAAAGCAATCGTAGGATGATGTAAGCTTGCCGCTGCACTCCCATACAATGCTAGCCCACTTCATAGCTCTGCTGGTGAGTAATGAACTGAGCTATCTTCTGTTCTTCAGTAGCTCCCATGAGGGCCATGAAGTACAGTGAGCATTGTAGGAGGAAACCCTTGCATTTAGATACCTCCCTGGAAAACTAATCTGTTTGAGGAACCATCGTGGCAGCACTCACAGGGGGCATGGGATGTGTCAGGAAGGCCTGAGAGATGACAGCAGTTAGTTCTGACATACGGGCGTTTAGTTCACTTAACATTTGCTGATGTTGTTCCAACAATCATCCCTGCACATTAAGAGCAGTTTGTTTCGCCTGCTTTGCAAATCGTAACGATCCATGGTTATCCATGGTAATGAAGTATCCTGTCAGGGTGCAAGCACCAATGGAAGCAGTTGCAGAGGAGGCTGGGTGCATCACAAACTGGCAGCCAAATCCAAAACATGAGACAGAAGGTAGAGTCAGGGTCAAGTGAAGGGTCAATCGATTTATAAACATATCAGAGGAATAAACAAAGTTCAGAGTCTGGATATAAACAAAAAACAGGGTCAGGTCACTAAAGTCAAATTAGAGAAGCAAACGGCTTAGTACAAGTACACAGAACAATACTTTGCACTGGGTGTTTGTGACTATGGTCCTTAAGTAGTGCAGGTTAAATGAGGAGTAATGAGGAACAGCTGTAGCAATGATGACAATTTGGGAGAGGGAGGGTGCTGTGGTGCTTGGGAGTTGTAGCCATGTTTGGAGACACCCCTAACAGGAGCAGCTGAAAGAAGATGTATTATATGGAGATGAGTGTTTCACTGGGAAACATACCACTCGTATTTTTCATAAGAACTACATCCGGGACATGGAGATCCAAAACCGTGACATAAATCTCTATATGCCACTCCTGAGGAAGTTGATGAATTGTTTTGATAAAGTTGGGTAATTTTTGGTTGTGAATGTGTTTATATAATAAAAAGAAAAGCACATGTTGGCTTGAAGATATGAAGTTTATTTTCATGTGTTGAAAAATTAGCATTTTTCATATGAAATATAGTACTATGCAAAAATCTTAGGCACATGTAAAGAAATTCTGAAGACCAGTGTTTCTCAACCACTTTGGGCCACAAAGTGCCATCTAATGGGTCGCGAAGTATTTTCAAGTTTAAAGCCAAATACAAAATAATTCAGGATGTTGTAGTGTCCCAGATCCAGTAGCTACCTAGTGCTGCAGACATTGTTTGACATGCCATACACTTTTCAAGTGAAATAAATACATTTGTGGGTAAATTAAGAACAGCAAGCCTTTATTTTTGTCACATTCCTCCTCTCCATTTAACTCACTCTCACACACAGAGAGAGAGAGAGAGAGAGAGAGAGAGAGAGAAAGAGAGAGCATGCACATGCACACATATCTACAGAGAGAGAGAGAGAAAATGCAGAATGAATACGTTTGTGGGTAAATTATATGGATCTGTGATGACTGCTGGAAGAGACGAGCATGGAGGATTGAGAATCAAGCGGCTGTCATTTGTTTACACCTAATACTAAAACTTGTAACGTCCTAGCAAACATTTCAAAGACGCGGACAAAAAGCCCAGAAATTTCTCCTTACCTGGGCAAAAATGGTACAGGATTTATCTTGTCGTGTCCCGAGCCGAAGAGCTTTAACCCAGCCACATATAAAAAGTTGTATGCCTCCATGCTCTTCCGGGTTTTCATCTGTGTGTCCATGTAGAATGATGTCTGCAGCACCAGGTAGTCTGAGAAGTCGGGGAACTCAATGGATGGATAATTTTCCAACTCATAATGAATGAATGAATAAATGAATGAATGACTTTATTTAAAGTGCTAGTCTAACGAAAATTACATCATAAAATCCCAGGTTTTCTGTGTGTGATATGCTCAAATAGGTTGTAAAGTTCACTGATAAATAAAAAATTGATTCAAAAAAAATTTTTTTGCATCTGAATTCTGTTCCAAAAATCACTAAAAGCTTGTCTGCCATTATTAGATCGAAGCGATTTACAGGTCAGCGGCGCTGCATGTGTTATGCCATATGCACCACTGCCTTTTTTTTTGTGTCCACACAGACTCTATACTATTCTCTGCAATGGCAAGTGTTCTTGATACTGGTTCTTTTGAAAAAAAGTGATCAAAGCTCTGCAAATTCATTCTCAAACTTTGGTTGGTTGTCTGAGGACGATTTAGGGCCTATAGCCATGGAGAAAGAAGTGGACGAATACGCAAGCCAAGTCACTCATGAAGAAGAGCAACAACAGCTCAAGCAGTTTTCTGGAACCCAGGAAGTTAATACATTGTACAAATCATAGTTTGCTTATTCATTTTTTTTTTTTTACTGATTTGGTGTTTCACTTTCACAGTTATGATAAAGCAGTGTCTCTTTATAATTGTCATCTCTGTAGCCTCACTTGGTAAGCATAAGGCTAAATAATGGCAGTAATTAGGCACTTTCACTTTCAACACTGGAGCCAGCAGGACCGGGTGGCATGTTGTGCCATATGCATTGTGTGCAGCAAGCGTGCAGCAGCCAGAAAATTATTAGGGTTCACCTCCACAACTAAGTTGCTCATAAAACTATAACCTTTTCTTGTTCTAACAGTACCTATTAGGACCATGTAGACCCTTTCTATTTTGTGCTACAACATGAAGTAGAAGGGTGTGTGTGTGTGTGTGTCTGCATGGGGGGTGGAGTGAGGGGGTGGAGTGTCAGCGGGCAATTACCATTATTTATTTTTTACCAAAATAACCATATCTCTGTAAGCATAAAATATTTTTTTCAAAATTCCAAAACCTATGATCTTATATCACTTTACAGAGAGCTGATTTTAAGGTGAATTGAATCGGTTTGAAATTTTATGGTAAAGTTCCTACAATACGGGATTGGAGCAAAAGAAAAGGCCATTACAAGAATAATTTATAATCACTCTGTGATAAACTTCCCTGTGTATTTCTGAATCTTGGCATTAACGTTTTGCCCACTGAAACACGTGCGATATTCTATTGCATCTAAAAACATGATTTCACTATCAAATGATTGGACATGCCATCCTGTTTTCTCTCTCAACTAACTTATCTTTTTTCCTATATTTATAGGCTCTGAAAGAGCAACATGAGGAAAATGTATGCTGTTCAATTAATACTTATCTTCAGGTACTAGTAACACATCCATCTTCCGTCAAATACTGCTTGTAAACAAAATCTGTCTAAACAGCCATTCTCTTCTCCTTTCGGTATTTCATCCAAGTGTGCTATAGCCAAAACACCCGAAACATCTGTATCTACTGTTATACAAATAGCAGCTCCTCATTCTTCAAATACTGCATCATCAGCACAAACAGCCTTTCCACCCTCTCCTTCAACTACAGCATCTGAATTTTAGTAAAAAATAAATAACAGTAATTGTGCGCTGACTCCCGTCGCGCAGATTTAAGGGGGGTGCACCCAGTGCGTGCCCCCCATTCAAAAAAAAAAAATGATGTCAGTCCTGCACGCTGTGGCGCGTGCACCAAAAGACGTGCCTCGGGCTGCGCGCGCGCCGAGTGAGCTCCAGCACGCGCACCATGAACAAGGCGCACCTGTTCTCAATTAGTGAATGTAGTGTTGGGCTATTTAAAGACTGCGCTGATGCTAAGACGATGCAAAGTATTACGCTATGTTCACTGCGCATTACCGAGCTTTGTTTCCTGTGTTTGTGGTTTTCCTGGTCTCTCAACTCCTGTTCCTAGTTCTTGTCCTCGTTTTGCCTACGACATTCTGTTTGCGCCTCGATCAACCCTTTGCCTGTTTTCTCTTTCATGACCTTGCCTGCCAATTTAGACTGTTTGCTTTGTGTGTGTTTCATGCACCTTTTTGTATAGATTGCACTGTATCATTATACATGGTCATGTAGTGGTATCATTATATGCGGCATGGTGGTGTAGTGGTCACGGTGGTGGTGGTAGATGGTCGCCTCACAGCAAGAAGGTTCCAGGTTCGAACCCAGCAGCTGGCGAGGGCCTTTCTGTGTGGAGTTTGCATGTTCTCCC
>JANZLB010000004.1:21667695-21684020 GCA_026167865.1 Notarius quadriscutis | reverse complement strand
ATTATTGTTTGTGTCACAATAAAACAACAATTTGCACCTTTAAAGTGGTAGGCATGTTGTGTAAATCAAATGGTGCTCACCCTCCAAAAATCCATTTTAATTCCTGCTTGTAATGCAACAAAACAGGACAAACACCAAGGGGGATGAATACTTTTGCAAGACGCTGTATGTCTAATAAAATAGCCTGGAAGTGCACATAGTGTTAAAAAATTCCAATAACGATGCTGTGCCTGATCACTCATACCAGTGCTGCACACACAAACACAGCTCAGCTGGAGTTTGCTGAAGTCCTTCCAAAACACACTGTAAAACTTCACTCCATGGTCAGTTCTTCATACACTGACATACACAGAGCTCTTACTGCACAGCGTTTTCAGGGCAAAAAAAAAAAAAGACGAATCAGGCTGTTTCACAGAAAGAAACAGGTCTATTTTTTTTGCTCGTATTATCTTTCTCCCACAGTTCAGTGTGTCTGGAAAGCCTTCTCTGCTCAGTTTCTCAGTGGGCTGCTGTGTCCACAAGTAACAGGCCCTCTGTTTTCATTACTGACTGTCATTTTTGTGATCCGGCAAGCCAGACTGGGGAATTTACTCTGCAGTGCCAATCGATCACAGAGCTCTATTTTGTTACACACGCACACACACAAACACAATTTCTCTATGTTAACCAAGCTTATTGGAAAGCACAGCTGCGCTAGGTCTCATAGGAACACCAGTAAGACACATTGCTCAAATTGACACTCCAATATTTGTATGGGAAATTAACATGACACATTTCTCTCCAGCAGATTTTGAGAGACTAATGGGATCTCATCATCTGCTGTTTGATATAATGAAGTATCGGAGGACGAAATATGAAAATCAGTTTCTTGTGAAGCACACAGCATGGATGAATATGAAAAAAAACCACACCTTTCTGCAATAAGTTGAAGAATTTAGGACCTGTGAATATCTTAGTTTCTCCCCACACAACAGACAAACATGAACTGCTCTGATGGAGACATGTCTCAAAACCACTGTAAGTGGACGTGCGTCTTGGCAGCTTGATCAACATCCTGCTCATCTGGTAATGGCCATCAGATCTCCAACTGTCTGATTGGAAAAATTACTCTGTCACCACCAATCAGTCAAGCATTATGGAAATGGAGCTGCGCTGGAATGAGGCTACATTTGCAAATATATTAAACTGTGCCACCAGCAACATGACAAACAGATTCCATAGAAGTAAAACATATTGAATTGAGAGATTTTCTGGCACACCATTCCATATAGTTTGCATTTTAGATTCCCGTCTGAGTCTTACAGCATACGAAGGAGGTAGGAGCATGCAAAACACCATAAAATCCTCTTAACAGGTAAATACAGCTTGTGAAAGGACTGAGAATTGGGTCGTGTCTCCACGGAGCCCATAAAAGTGAGTTCGCTCTCTGAATTTTACTGCTTCCTGCCGGTCTGTTCCCTGTCACAGAGATGCCACATTATGGATGAAGTCTGATTAAAAATTTAGTGACTGTTCACAGTGTAACCACAGTAAAGCCTTTGCTAGACAATGCGCAATAAAGTATGATAAATACATTTTATTAAATTTTATTTAAAAGAATCTACACCCAAGAAAGTATTACTAATTGCTCAAAGAATAGCAGATAGTTTTAAATCAAAGTCAACAAGACTTCAAAAGATAGCTGTCATTTTTGCAGCTAAGGTTTTTTTGGGGGCGTTTTTTTGTTATTTTGCAGAACCACAAAGATTTGACAAAAACACCTACAGTCTTGTATAAAACAGGTGGCAGGAAGAGAAACAGTCGATCTCTGATTTCACTGCACATTTTAAGCACAACATCCTGTGTGTGTACAAAGTATAGCAAAAAGGATCATCTGGCATTTTTAACCTCCAAATTTAAGCTCCATGTTATTAATAATCATAATGGGATCAAAATGGGTACATAGATACTCCCATCCTCCTGAGGAATGTGTCTGTTTTAAATTAACATCATCATTGTTACATCATTGGACAGACTTAAGGTAACGTCAATGAATCACAACCACATAGATATATTTACATTTTTTTTTAAAGCGGCACAGAAACAGGGATTAACATATGCTTGCACAACATATATCCAAAGCCTGTTATCAAGCAACAGAATCACTTTAATTACTGAAATACATCTGAGATGACCTCAGAAAGGACAGGCTTAAATTAATGCCATCATTGTTTCGTTGAGTGGTAAACTTAAATTAATGTCATCGTTGTGACAATATTTGGCAGACTTAATCTCAACACTGTTACATCGTTGGACAGACTTAAATTAACGTCATCGTTGTTACATCATTGGACAGACTTAAATTACCGTCATCGTTGTTATGTCATTGGACAGACATAAATTAACGTCATCGCTGTTACGTCATTGGACAAACTTAAATTAACGTCATCGCTGTTATGTCATTGGACAGACAAATTAACGTCATCATTGTTATGTCATTGTACAGACTTAAATTAACGTCATTATTGTTACATCATTGGACAGACTTAAATTAACATCATCATTGTTACATCACTGGACAGATTAAATTAACGTCATCATTGTTAAGTCATTGGCCAGACTTAAATTAACGTCACCATTGTTACATCATTGGACAGACTTAAATTAACGTCATCGTTGTTACATCATTGGACAGACTTAAATTAACGTCATCGTTGTTACATCATTGGACAGATTAAATTAATGTCATCGTTGTTACATTATTGGACAGACTTAAATTAACGTCATCGTTGTTACATCATTGGACAGACTTAAATTAACGTCATCGTTGCTACATCATTGGACAGACTTAAATTAACATCATCATTGTTACATTATTGGACAGACTTAAATTAACGTCATCGTTGTTACATCATTGGACAGACTTAAATTAACATCATCATCGTTACATTATTGGACAGATTTAAATTAACGTCATCATTGTTACATCATTGGACAGACTTAAATTAACGTCATCGTTGTTACGTCATTGGACAGACAAATTAACATCATCATTGTTACGTCACTGGACAGAATTAAATTAACATCATCATTGTTACATCACTGGACAGATTAAATTAACGTCATCGTTGTTACGTCATTGGCCAGACTTAAATTAACGTCATCGTTGTTACATCATTGGACAGACAAATTAACGTCATCGTTGTTACATCACTGGACAGACTTAAATTAATGTCATCATTCCTAAGAGTTCAAACTTTATTTTAAAGTAACAGCAAAGGTAGTTAACCATTAGTTAGCAATTATCTAACATTTATCTAGCTATTGGAGCCTATTTTAGGAACAATTGAGAGATTTGGGGCCAATAAACCTAACCAGATCCCACTTTATTAATTATAAAAATAATATTCTTTCTGAAACATGACATTTCTGTGGAACTATAAGTGTCTGGTTTGCTTCACTCATTCAAGATACATAATCAGTGCTTTGGTTCTCACTGAATAACTAAACAAACCTCTTTGAATGCAGTGATCATATTCCTCTGAGAGAATTTTTTTTAAAAGTGGGGGAGCCAAATCAATCTGTCATCAGTGTTAAAATATATTTAGGCAAAAATGTTATGATGGTACTGTAAAGCTACCCAGTAAAAAGCTAGATAGCTAGTTTCTATTTTCCATGCTAGCTCCAGGTGCCTATTTGAGGAGAATCCAGGAAACCTGGGGAATGACTTTACTGAAGACATTACAACCAACCAGATACCACCATTTTAAAAACACAAGTAACTGTCATGCATTCGCCAGAATCCACCTCGAACTCCACTCTCCAGAATGCACCACAGCCTTCAAACATGGCGCCATGGACTATGACTCCCAACACACACACACACACACACATATATGCTCACAGTCACCTGACTATTGATCGCACACACCTGTTTTCAACTATGCTTACACCCTTTATAAGCAGACTCCAGACAAGACTCTTTGCGACGTAATGTGCGACTCAATGTGCCTTTACATGACTTGTCAAGTCTTTGTTTTTGTAATTGGTCGTCTGGTTTTTTTTTATCTTGCTTTGACATTATGGCTCTGCAAACACTCAGCAAATACTGGATACCATAGTCACGGTTGCCATTGAAAAACTGAGTGAAAGGAAAGAGTGAAAGGCATGAGTGCTGGATATGCCAAAGGTGAAAGGCTGAGTAAACAGCAGCAGATACAGAGAGCTCAGCGAGCACGAAGGACAGTACATGGACTGAGAATGAATAGGATACTGTTGAGAGCGAGAGCGAGCGAGCGAGAGAGAGAGAGAGAGAGAGAGATATTCGCAGCCATGTGCAGGTAGTGTGATGAAGCCAACAACAGATGGTGGATATAGATCAGGTTGGTGAAGAGAGGGAAAGGGACAGTAACTATGAAATATGTGAGGAGAGAACAAACAGAAAGAAGAAGACAAGAGATAGAGACTGAAAAAAGAGCAATACAAACGCATATATGAAAACCATATCTTGGAAAAGGTTGATGATGTTTCATTAATAAGGCAATTAAAATGAGAACATTTCTTATTCTGTCATATTACATAGTTGTCATGCACTGTGCATTATACCTGTTCTGAGAACCCCAGCTTGTTATATGCTAATATCTTAACCTCCTGAGAACCAACCCATAGACTTGTGTCCTCTGTAGTTGACATTTGTTTTACATGCACACTCTCTTACTCTTTCAAGATATTCACTTGAATCCTATAATCATATCATAACCCTTTTGAACAATTCCAATCTGGTTTTCACCCTCAACACAGTACTGAAACAGCGCTTGTTAAGATCACAAATGATCTTCTTTGTACAGCTGATGCTGGTCTGTTGTCCATCCTCATCCTTCTGGACCTCAGTGCCGCTTTCGACACAATATCCCATCAACTTCTGTTAGAGCGGCTAATGAGCATAGGAGTCTGTGGCACTGCCTATAAGTGGTTTAAGAGCTACTTATCTGACAGAACCTACTTTGTCCAGATCCAGGACCAGCGATCTGAAAGCTCCACCCTCCATCATGGAGTTACACAGGGATCAGTACTGGGGCCACTCCTGTTCATTGTCTACCTCCTTCCTCTTGGTAACATTATCAGACACTATGGAATACAGTTTCACTCATATGCTGATGACACCCAGCTTTGTGTCCACTAGGCCCACTGCCAGTGTCCCACCTAGTGCCCTCACTGCCTGTCTCCATGACGTACAGGCATGGATGAAAAGAAATTGCCTAAAACTCAATAGCAGTAAAACTGAGCTTCTACTCATTGGAACCACAACAACACTTCAAAAAAGCAATATCAAATCTCTCTCTATAGGTGAGGACATTATACTAGTTTCTAAACAGGTAAAGTGGAGTTATCCTGGACAGCACCCTCTCATTCTCCAACCACATCAATAATGTCTGTCGAACTGCGTTCTTCCATCTCAGGAACATCTCTAGACTGCGTCCTGTACTTACCCCGCACTCTGCTGAAGTGCTTGTTAACACCCTGGTAACGTCCCGCATTTACTACTGCAACGCAATTTTGACAGGCATCCCAAACAAACTCACCCATCGTCTACAGCTCATCCAAAACTCTGCGGCACGCATTATTACCTGTTCAAAGTCCTTCCACCATGTTTCACCCCTGTTGATCCAACTACACTGGCTTCCAGTATCCCAACGTATTGACTTTAAAATCCTGCTAATCACTTTCAAAGCCTTCCACAATCTTGCCCCTCCATATATTAAAGAACTCCTACAGACCTACACACCCTCCCGTTCACTACGGTCATCTAACACGGGATTATTGGCTGAACCAAACGTCAGACTCACTACAATGGGAGAAAGGGCTTTCTCATATGCCGCTCCTAAACTATGGAATTCCCTTCCCTTACATATCCGTACCCTGGACTCTGTTTCACAATTCAAAAGTGCACTTAAAACTCACCTTTTTAAATTAGCATATGGGCTCTAAGCCACCCACTTGCTGTTATGATTTTGATGTTTTTATCATTGATTTTTCTTTTTAATGTTGACTTTTTATCTGTAAGGTGACCTTGGGTGCTTTGAAAGGCACCGTGAAGCAAATTAAATATATTATTATTATTATTATTATTATTATTATTATTATTATTATTGTACATGATGGTAACTGTAATAACAACCGAAGTGGTGACAATCCTTGTGGTTTTCCAGAGAGGACATTTTTTGATGGACACACATTTCAACCACTTGTAAAGCTCTGCTGCAAATGTGTCTTGCTTTCGTTTCAAGTCCTGTTTTTTATTGTGCAACAACAGAAGATTCTGCTTCAAAAGATACAAATATTTTCTTTTAAAAAATCCTTTACAACCTCATCATATGGTGAGTGTTTTCTGGTGAGGACATTTTTAACGGACAGTGGATACCATCGGAGGCACTTGGTTTACAAAAAAATTTAACTTTCACATAAATATTGTGAATGAAAGTATATGTCCCAATGTAAAACCTAGTTAGTGCTAAATACATTTCTGAATTTAGCCAGTAAAATCTAAGTGTAGTAATTTAAAGTAGAATTAAATAAAATGACTATAAGGTCAAAACTGAGCCCACATTTGATGCTTACAAACATATTTCTAAGAACTTATAAAAGACATTACTGTAGGTGGGGCTGGTGTGTCCCTGTAAAACAATGTATAAGAAATTCCAGCACATCAATACTGGACATAGTTGCAGGAGTTAGTTGGTATGATTCAAAAAGACAACCATGATTGTGAAACTGCCCATATATGGATGTGGACAATACATGTAAAATATTAAAACTGTGGCAATAGTAATAAATGGATTCATGTTCCTTTAAAAAAAAACAATAAAACTGAAAAAATATGATATGTTTAAGAGAGACAGTATCAGACTGTAAAAATATGCAGTGTTGTGCATAAACATGCTAATTGAGTGCTGTTCATTGAACATGCTCATATTTTTGGTGAACTGAACAAATCCATTTGCAACTAATGAACATGAGTGTAGTTCACTTTTGAGACTGAATGATGCTCACTCAACACCTCTGTGAAGGCAGCATTAATGCTGAAAGGTACATACAGGTTTTGGAGCAACATATACTGCCATTCAGACGATGTCTTTTTCAGAGCATCCCTGCTTATTCCAGCAAGATAATGCCAAGATGTATTTGGTATGTGTTACAACAGTGTGGCTTCATAGTAAGAGTGTGAGAGCTAAACTGGCCTGCCTGCCTCCTGTTGAAAATGTGTGGCACTTTATGAAGAACAAAATACAACAGAGACTGTTGAGCAACTGAAGTCATATAAGAAAGAATCGGAAAGAAATTCGCACTCAAAACTTCAACAATTAATGTCCTCAGTTCCCAAACACTTAGTGAGTGTTGTTAAAAGAAAAGATGTTGTAACACAGTGGTAAACATACCCCTGTCCCAACTTTTTTGGAACGTGTTGCAGGCATCAAGTACAGAATGTGTGTGTGGCAGCGAGGGTGTGTAAACAGCGACGAGTCAGGTTGAATCAGCAGGAAACATGGGATGAGTTACACCAGTGTCTAATTACAGGTTGTCTATTAATGTGTGTCTCTGTGTGTCTTGCAGATGGCCAGTCACGAGAGAGGGCTGCTTTCCCCAACATGTGTGTGCATGCACATATGTATTTGTAGTCACTAAAAAGTGAAAACAAAAATAAAAATGTACCTTGAACTGTCATGCCTGTTTCCTGTTCCTCACTGCCCCAGCCTAGGGAGTTATTACACTGGTGCTGAAACCCAGGAATTGAGAAACAAACGCTGCCATGGAGGCCAAACCAGTCAGGGAGCTCCTCCAGACACTCATCAATGACCTCCAGCACCAAGACCTCATTTCGTTGTCCATCAAACAAGGGCAGTGTTTCCAGGCCCTGCTCGAGGCCCAGGCAAAGGACCAGCAGGTGATGCAGAGCTTGGTCCAATCAGTGGGTATTTCAGCGGTTGCTCCTGCAGCCAGCATTCCCATTCAGCTGATTATGATGGGGCCACAAGATGACCTAGAAGCCTTCCTCAAGCTGTTTGAGCATGTCACAGAGGTGAGCTCATGGGCGGCCGGACTATTGCCACTCTTGTCAGAGAAGGCAGATCTTGTGGCTCAGCAGCTTCCGTCCACCAGCATGCTAGAGTACCTAAACCTGAAGCAGGGTATACTGCAATGGGTCAGCTGCAGCCCAGAAGAGCATCGCCAGCATTTCCTTGTGCTGGCCTATGGTGGAGTTGGCTACCCATTTGCCAATTTGTCTGGATGAACTGCTCCAGTGTCATGCGATCGATGGCATCCTCCATGTCACACTCACCTGCTGGCAGCCACCATCGGCAGGTGTCCCACAGCTGTTGTGTGAAAGTAAATGGGCAGCCAACTCTGCTGTAGGCCAGTGTGCGGAATTGTTGGCAATGCAGGATGCCTGCCAGTGGTGGCTGCTGGCAGGCGAGTGCGATGTGGAAGACGTCATTGATCGTGTGATGCTGGAGCAGTTCACCACTGAAGTGCTGAGCGAGACCTCGATATGGCTCCAGGATCACCGTGCGGCATTGCTGGAGGAGGTGGTCAAACAGCAGGCACTCCTACACCTTCTCTGCTCTCTCCCCCTTTCCCTCCTTCCCCCTCCCCTATAGAAATGGGGGCCAATTCCCCCAAAACCCACTCCCTGAACTCATGTCTTTCCTTGTGTATCCTCACCCCCCACCCCTTCTGTGTCTGGGCTGTTGCTAAACCCCTTTCTCTCTCCACAGGGGGACTCATTTGTGCCCACGAAAACCAGGAGCAGGTCCAGGTAGGTCACACAGCATGGCAGGAAGGCTGGGACATCCTTGAATCAGCATTTCCGTGTAGAGGTGGGGTTTCTGATTTGCATTCCTGATGCACTGCAGGCTTCCTCCAATTGAGCAGGAACATACCGTGTCTCTGTGAGTATTCAAGGGGGTATGCATCAGGTTTTAGTGGATTCTGGTTGTAATCAGACCTCCATGCATCAAAGCCTGATTCAATGCAGGGCACTGGGAAATGCACAATTGGTGAAGGTGAGGTGTGTACACGGGGATGTTCACAAATATCTGCTAATGCCCATCATTATTGATTTTTGGGGAGAAAAGCATAGTGTGAATGTGGAGGTTAGCCCGAGCCTCACCCATCCACTTATCCTGAGGACAGATTGGCCAGGATTTAGTACACTAATAAAACAGTTTGTAGTGGATGGGTCCTTCATTAGCACATCACGGGGGAATCCCGCCACGACATTGGCTGGGGAGGCAGTCTCAGGGCCATGCGTGTCAGCTCCATGTCATGGTGACATGGGGATTGAGGAGGGACCTCCCATGTCTCTCTGGGGAATCCCTTAGGGGATTTCCCATTGGAACAGACATGTGACAAGTCTCTGAGACACACTTTTGACCAAGTGAAAGTAATTGATGGCCAACTCCTCCAACCTAACATTGCGCTTTCTTTTATGTTTTTCTCTATTATTAAGGAGAGATTTTATCAAGTGATGCAGGACACTCAAACTAAGGAAGAGACAACACAGCTGTTGTAGTGGATGATGCAATGTGATACCCGAAGCAATGCCTCTTCACAATATATCTGCACATAGTGTTGCAGAGGCACTCTTCTGCATTATCTCCCCATTTGGAATTCCAAAAGAAATCCTGACTGATAAAGGCATTCCTTTCATGTCACATACACTGTGCAAATTGTACGAATTATTGGGGATTGAATCAATTCATACCAGTGATTACCATCTGCAAATGGATGGACTGGTAGAATTATTTAATTAATCACTTAAAAACATGATTCATAAGTTTTTCATGGGGACACTAGAAACTGGGATAGGTGGCTATAGACCCTCTGTTGTGGGACCTCGCACACTGCGAACAAGCCTCCACCAGGTTTTCCCCATTTGAATTGTTATATGGACGCAAGCTACATGGTGTCTTGGATGTCCTTAGAGAAAATTGGGAGGAGGGACCTTCACAAAGCAAAAATAAAATTCAATACATTCTTGACCTTAGAGCAAAACTCCATGCACTCATTTTACTACCCACATCATGCTCAAAATTACTCGCCAAATGGCAAGGGCCCTTTGAGGTCACACAGTGAAATGGAGAAGTCTCCTATGAGGTCAGGTGCACAGATAGGGGAGGCATGTCAAATTTACCACCTCAATCTTCTGAAACCATGGAGAGAGGAGGTTCCTGTAGCTTGGACGACAGTAATTCCAGAGAGGGCAGAGCTGGGACTGAAGGTAAGTCCAAAAGGTGTGGCCCAATTCACCCCAGTCCCCTGTGGAGATCACCTCTCACCATCCCAAATAGCACAGGTTATCAGGTTGCAGGAGGAATTCTGCAATGTGATTTTGCCCCTTCCTGGTTGCAGTACCTCATTGAGCACCAAATAGAGACTCCTCCAGGGGTGATGATGTGCAGCTGCCCATATCAGCTCGCTGAGCACAAGAAAAATGTGGTTTGGGATGAACCACATTTTGGGATGAAACACATGGGGTAACGCTCAATATGGGAGTAATTGAGGAGTCGCACAGCAACTGGAGCAGCCCGGTGGTCTTAGTTCCCAAGACCAACAGGACAGTCCAGTTCTCTGTGCACGACAGAAAAGCCAGCGTGGTGTCTAAATTTGATGCATATCCGAAGCCTTTCTTTGATGAACTGCTCAATCGGTTAGCTGCGGCATTTGACGCAGTATTTAACAATGGGATATTGGCAGATCCCCTTGACTCCATTATCCTGTGAAAAAATAGCCTTTCCCACTCCATTTGGTTTACACCAATTTGTCACCTATCTGATTGGGGCCCCAGCAATGTTTCAGCATCTCATGGACAGAATCATACAGTGCGTATGCCCTTGCCTATTTAGATTACATTATTATTTATCATAATGATTGGCAGTGGCACTTAGAATATCTAAGTGCTCTCCTGAAGTCATTGAGGCATGCTGGGCTCATGGCAAACCCAAAGAAGTGTGCAATTAGATGGGTGGAAGTACAGTATCTGGGCTTCCACTTGGGTCATGGGCAGGTGTGTCACCAAATTGATAAGACTGCAGCAATTGCGGCCTGCCTGAGACCTAAGACCTAAAAGTGGGTCTTACTGTTCCTGGTGTTAGCTGGCTATTATAGGTGGTTTGTGCATAATTTTTCAGACGTCACCAGCCCACTGACTGACCTCACTAAAAAGGGGGCACCAAATTCAGTCCAGTGGACAGAGCCATGCAAATGGGCTTTTGCACAGGTTAAAGCAGTTTTGTGTGGGGCCCACTGTTGCATTCTGACTTTTCTTTCCCTTTTGTTTTACAGACCAATGTGTCTGAACTGTCATGCCTGTTTCCAGGTCCTCACTGCCCCAACGTATGGAGTTGTTAGAATATATTTACAAAAACAATAACATTTATCAGTTTGAATATTAAATATCTTATCTTTGTATTGTACTCAATTGAATATAAGTAGAAAAGGATTTGCAAATCATTGCATTCTGTTTTTATTTACATTTTACACAGCATTCCAACTTTTTTGGAATCCGGGTTGTATAAATAAAGTGTGAGGCTCTAGAGCGGCTGTAACTCATTATAACGGCCAGTTTAATACTGCAGGATCACACACTTTCCTATCTTTTCCTTCTGACAGACTGCTAATAAACACACCGTGTCATTTGTGTAAACCATAACAAATCAATCATAAAGCATTCATCAAATCAGTAATTGGTAGAATTGTGAATATAAACACTCGTTACACATACAGTGTCTTGCAAAAGTATTCATCCCACTTGGTGTTTTGTTGAATTACAAGATGGATTTTTTTTTTTTGGGGGGGGGGGTTAGCACCATTTGATTTACACAACATGCCTACCTCTTTAACAGTGTTTTTTTTTTATTGTGACACAAACAATAATTAAGATGGAACCCCCCCAAAACAATTACAGCTGCAAGTCTCTTGGGGTATGCCTCTATCAGCTTAGCACATCTAGCCACTGGGATTTTTGCCCTTTCCTCAAGGCAAAACTGTTCCAACTACTTCAAGTTAGATGGGTTGCATTGGTATACAGCAATTTTGAAGTTATTCTACAGATTCTCAATTGGATTGAGGTCTGGGCTTTGATTAGGCCATTTAAATGTTTCCCTTTAAACAACTGCAGCGTAGCTTTAGCAGTATGTTTTGGGTCAGATGAAAAACATCCCCACAGCATGATGCTGCTACCACCATGCTTCACTGTAGGAATGGTGTTCTCAGGGTGATGGGAAGTGTTGGGTTTGTGCCACACATGGCATTTCCCATGATGGCCAAAAATTTCAGGTTTCAGTATCATCTGTCCAGTGTACGGCTGAAAGTGGTCCTATGGACAAATACTCCCATCTCCGCTGTGGATCTCTGCAGCTCCTTCAGTGTTATATTTGATGTCTTTGTTACATCTCTCATTAATGCCCTCCTTGCATCTTTAAAGTGGTAGGCATGTTGTGTAAATCAAATGGTGCTAACCCCCAAAAATCCATTTGAATTCCAGCTTGTAATGCAATAAAACAGGACAAACACCAAGGGGAATTAATACTTTTGCAAGAGACTGTACATCTTCGCTGGGAGTCTTGGTGAGATTTCATGAACAACATGTTCGTGGAGACATCAAGGGGATGTTTCATCAGATACGTCTCCTCCCTGATGATCATCCTCTGCTAAGGTTCCTGTGTCGTGGCCTGAAGGTAGATGAGCCTCCAAGAACATGTGAGTGGCAGGTCCTGCCTTTCAACACAATCTGCAACCCCTGTTGTGTGGCATATACTTTACAGTGTCATGTTGTTGATCATGGGCCTGGTCCAGCTGGGAGGCTGAGCTTGAGTTCCTACCTCTCCTTATCTTCCAAATTGTATATGTGGCTGGAGATGCCAAACGAGGGGGTGCAACTCATGATGCGCACATCTTAACAGATGCCACAGAGCAGGCTTATAGAGTCATAGCCTTCGTGAGGACTGAGAGAAATCAAGGCCAGGTACACCTGTCCTTCATCCTCGCTCATTCAAGAGTAGCTACAAAACATCTGCATTTCATTCCACACCTGGAGATCTGTGTGGCTCTTGTGTCTTGGAGAAGGAACTTACCTTTACAGTGGCTCATGCTATGTTGTGGTCAGACTCCACGACCATGCTAACCTGGCTACACTCCCAGTCTTGTCTTTGTGGGGGTCAAAGTAACTGAGGTACAAGAGTTAACAGAGGATTGCACCTGGCATTATGTAGACTCAGCAAATAATCCTTCCGATGACCTGACTAGAGGGAAGATCCTCGAAGCAATTATACTTCCGTTCCTTCTCCAGAGACCAGACACCTGGCCAGCGATTCCCAGCACAGAACCACCTGAGGACAAAGCAGAGCTCCAGAAGGCCGCCTTCTGTGAAGTAACAGTCACCTCACCCACATCTACCAGCCTGGATGACGAGGTGTACAATACCTGGCAAGAGTTCATGGATGCCACTGTTCAAGAACTCCAAGGACAGACAACCCCTCCCCTCCCCCCAGTTCTTTGTCCAATAATGAAGAGCATCAACAAGCAGGGATGATTATTCTTCAGTGAACCCAACAACAGTCATTTCCTGAGTACTTCAAACACCTTGCAGCAAGGAAACCAGTCTCATCTGTGAGTCTTTTGGGGGGCCAGAGTAGCTAAGGTACAAGAATTAACAGATAATTGCATCTGGCGCTATGTAGACTCGGCGAATAATCCTGCCAAAGACCTCACTAGAGGGAAGATCCTGGAAGCCCTTATCGCGACAAATTGATGGTCACAAGGACTTCCTTTCTTTCTCCAGAGAACAGACACCTGGCCAGAGAGGCCCAGCACAGAACCACTAGAAGGCAAAGCAGAGCTCTGGCAGACCTTCTGTGGATTAACAGTCACTTCATCTATGTCTATCAGTCTGGATGACAAGGTGTACAATACCTGGCAGGAGTTCATGGAAGCTACTGTTCAAGAACTCCAAGGACAGACCCCTCTCCAGTTCTCCACCCAATGCTCAAGAGTATCGTCAAGCAGAGACGATCATTCTTTCAGGAGTCAAACTACAGTCGTTTCCTGAGGACTACAAACACCTTGCAGCAGGAAAACTGGTCTCATCTGAGAGTCACTTACTTACTTTAGCTCCTGAAATAGACAAGTCCACTGGCCTCATAAGAGTAAGCGGTCTGCTAAATCGCTGAGAAGGTCTAGATACCTTGCCATTGCACCCTGTTGTCCTAGACGCCTCACATGTGATGACAAACTTGCTCATCCAGAAGTACAACAGTGACCATCCATGTCCCAGGCGGGTCTTTACAAAGTTGTGGAGGCCATTCTGGATAATGTGTGGATGGGAAGTGATTTGCAAACACCAGCGTGCTTGTGCCAGATGTCAGCACTGGAGAGCTTGGCCTTCCATCCCCAAAATGGCTGATCTTCCCGCTGCCCAAATCTGACTATACAAACCAGCCTTCCACTCCACTGGTGTGGATTGTTTTGGGCCCATGGTAGTAAAGGTGGATAGATGCCAGGTGAAATGCTAGGGGATTATATTTAAGTGTTGAACAACCAGGGTAGTACACTTGGATCTCCTCAGAAATATGGATGTGGATTGTTGCCTGATGGCCCTGAGGCGGTTTGTCACCAGGAGAGGAACCCCTGTGAAGATGTGGTCAGACCAAGGGACAAATTTTAAAGGAGAAGAATTTAGAGAGGCCTTTGCAAGCATGGTGCCAACCTTGCAGAAACAACTCACCTCCCAAAAGATTATGTTCAGCTGCTGTGGGGGGGGTTAAACAGGAACTTAATCTTTTGTCAGGCAAGTTGTTTCTGAGAGAGAAGACGATTCTATCAAGTCTGCACTCTACACTCATGTGGGTGCCCAACCTGTCCATGAAGAAGTCCTCTTCACAGTTATCCTGCAAGTTGAGACTATTTTCCACTCAAAACCACTGGGTTATGCATCTGCTGACATTACTTATATTGAACTTGTGACACCAAATAGTCTGCTTATGGGGCCACCTGATGGATCACTCCTCCAAGTGGTCTATCCTGAGTCAGAGATCCTGCAGATGTTGGTGGCATTCACAGACTCTCACGAGCCAATTCTGGTCCAGATTCAACAGGAAATACCTGTCTGGCCTGCAGGTCAGACAGAAATGGCACTCTTTTCCTCCCAAACACCTCGATAAGGCACTCGTCGTGTTGGTGGACCCACAGCTGTGGCCCATTGAACACATCACGAAGATTCACCACGGTGATGATGGGTACATCAGGTCAGCTGATGTGAACATCAAAGGACACGTGTATACCAGACCAATAGCTGAGTTAGTAATGTTGCCAGCTGTCTCATCTCTGAGCTCCGAACCCCTTGAACCTGACTGGTAAGCTTTTTATTTGAAGGAGATATGCCTAATACATTTGCAGGCAGCTGTATAAAAGGTGTGGACCTTTCTGGGTGCCTATCACTTTAAGATTCATGTTCTGTGGTTACAAGAGATGACACCTTACAATTTACCTTGCTCTTGTGTGAAGGAGAATGAGTGCTCAAGTTCACTGTGTACCACATTATATTTACCTGTGACACTTACCTTTGATGATTAACATTCTTTATTTTTCCCTTTGTGACCCAGTTTATGATATTACAGATAGTGAGTCGATGATGGAATGTAAGTGCCTGTTGCTTCATTGTAATGTTCATATCTTGTAAGTTTAGCCACACATTCACATGTATTCAGTGTGATAAGAAATATTGCCAATATTGTCACAATGCTTATTGACTGGAGGCAGTATCAATTTAGCTACTAAAGAAGACTGTCATCCTTCAGATCGTTAAGTTAAAATGATCCTGTTTATCCCACTGTGAAGAATTAATAGTGTCTCCATACGAGGAGGATATGTCCACTGTATGTGGATGCCATGATGTCGTACCCTCAGTAACTGAAGGGTGTAATGATTGGCCTTTCTGTAACCTGTTCAATGACACAAATAAGTGAAAGTTTGTTTCGTTCTCTGAAAAGTAATATTCTTATTTGTGTGTAATTGAACTGTGGGTTCCTGTTTCTGTTAGAAATGGTCAATGTTTATTGATGTGTTTATGTTTGAATGAGTCTTGGCGGCTCCGAGTTGGAAATATACAGTCAAGCCGTAAAGTCTGCACACCCCTTTCACCTTCTCCACATTTTATTACGTTACAGACTTATTCTACAAGAGAGTGAGTTCATTTTTTGTCACAAAATTCTCCACAAAATAGCCCATAATGACAAAGTGAAAGCAGGTTTTTAGACATTTGTGCTAATTTATTAAAAATCAAAATGTAA
>JANZLB010000004.1:21489392-21499929 GCA_026167865.1 Notarius quadriscutis | reverse complement strand
GATCTCTCTTTGGACCCAATAGACAGATGCATGTAAGACCAATACGTATGTCCAAGTATTCCAAATATTCATAGTGCATGGATATGGTGAAAAATGCTCTTTTACAAGAACGACCCAAACCAAGTTAAGTTGCATGGACCAATGCATGGAGTATATCAACCAAAACATATTCAAAAAATGACAGCACCACAAACTGATAGTTTGATCATTTACTGAAGCCTGTTTGTAACCATTCCTGCTGCAGAAACATGATACCCTGCGTTTTTCCCCTATTATTTACAATTTACTAATCATACAAAATTATTATCTTTACTTCACTAAATATTTAACACAAGTCAATTCATTACTGTCTCCTCTTTGGTGCAAAGAAGGCATTAACCAAGAGATTGTGATTGGTCAGTCAGCGGCAAGAGTTTTCTACATATCACCAGTTCATAATTTCTGATATATTCTACATCAGTTCCCAGAATGGAATGTGTTTTCCATGATTTTGGTTTTTGGTAGCTTCCGTTTTGAGATGAAGAGCTCCAGAGACAATGCCACTAATGCTATAACAACCTTTGTAACTGGATTTTACAAAGAGGATGATTTTTGTCATTTTATAAGAATCACTTCACTCCCATTCAGACAGAAATGTTTTATTATCGTATGAAGATGATCAGTCGGAAGAACCTTGGATTGATTTGTGGCATCATTTCCTCGAAGGGCACAAATGAAGGCACAGCAAATCAGCAAAAATGCCGACAGCATCAAAGAACCACCATTTTTTCCCTTTAATTTGTCCCTACCTGTCTGGGAGACTTTTTAGGGTATTTTACGGTGTACCCTAGATGTACTAGTATAACTCAGGGATCTGTTCTCGGTCTGCTCCTGTTTTTCATCGCAGAGCTCTTCCTGTTTTTAATTGTGGAACAGAGCCCCATACTTAACAGAAATGCATCGACTTGATTTTTGAAGTCTTTGACCGTACAACGCCTGTATGTACGTGTACCACCACAGGGAACCCTACCATAAGTGCAAGGTAGCATATCTCATCAACTGACCAGTGGACAACAGAATTTGCATCTTTATTTACATAAGATTTCTGGGTTTTTATCCAGCACTTAATTATTTGTTTGGGTTTTTTTCATAATGTGAGATTATTTACTCATACATTTTCTGGAAAATATTCACAACAGTTTCATATCAAACTAGTTAAAGCAGTTATAAGTTCACTAGCTTGTTGGACAGTTGACAGTGCAAGAAGAGTTTTTATTGAAAACACGTGAGCAAACAGAGACAAAAGCAGAGTCAAAAAAGAGGCAGTGGTCGAGCGAGGCACAGACAGGATATCAGAGGTAATACAATACTCAAAGTCCAAAAACACAAACAGGGTCACAACCAGAAGAGTGAAACAAAATACAAGGCTTTCACAATGTCTCTGTGTTGCTGAGAGTCCTTTTGTGCATGTGCTGTGACTGAGCTCTAATCAGGAACAGGTGCATGGTAATTAGTCCAAATGGAGTCCTAATTAGTCCTTTGCAGTCTGCGGCTGCGCGCTCCGAGTGCGACTGCACATGAACGTGACAGAAGTAACCAGACAACTGTTTGACATATCAAGTTTGATCTTCAATTCTAACTGTCTAGTCATGATATAAAGTGAAAGCGCTGGTTCACTGCTGTCCACCAGGCACCCAGCAGAGTCACACCATAATAAATGTCGTTGTGGTATTTCTGGTGCATGGCATGTGGTGTCAAAGAAAGGAATTAATATGTATGAGTAACTGTAATGTGGATCTCTTTCTTGGTATCACTGTCACAAGAGAATGCAGAAATTTATAGAAATCATGGGGAAGCTGTGGCCTTGTGGTGAGAGAAACAGCTTTGGGAGCAAAAGGTTGTTGGTTTGATTCCCTAAACCAACAGGAATGGTTGAAGCTCTCTTGAGCAAGGCACCTAACCCCAGGCTGCTCTGGGTATGTTGTACATTGCTCTGGGTAAGAGCATCAGCTAAATGCATGTAATGAAATCTGGAATACATGACACAGTTTGCTGATTCAAAAGCTATCATATTATTATTCTATTCAGGTTGATTTTGTGCCCTTGCAAATATTCTGCTCAATCTCATCAAGAGCTCCGATTTTAGGCCGTGGCATAAATAGCTCTATGATACATTACCCTGTTTGGTCTAACCATCCAGTCTCATGTCTTCTCATCTCAGTCCTTTGCTGATGATACTCAGCTCTACCTGTGGTTGAAAATAAGAACTAGTATGTCTTCGCAAACCGCGTCTTTAACTTTGCTTTGAGTTGCTGGCTTTGATGTCAAGAAGAAAATGTCTGACACTGTTTTCAGTTTCATAAGGGCATGAAAATGCCTTGTCATTCTCTTTTGAGTGTGCATTCAAAAAGGTGCCATATCTGCACCAATTGGCACACACACATAGGCTGACATTTTAGATTTGATAAAGCTCACAGTTTTAACTGCAAACATGTTGTTGGACTCCGGATTCAGTCCTTGAATGTAGGCTTTAAACCTCCAATGGCTGGCTTAGTTGCACAAATCACACAAATATTTTAAACCTTTCTCCTGGTTAGACTGGATGAAAATCCACTGAGCATCCTGGGTAAGTGCTGTCATTTGCATGCCCTGGTTGTTGTTGTTGTTGTTGTTTTATTTCAACTAGATTCTTTCTTTCCAACACCTGCTACCAGAAAACAGTTTACATGACGTTCGTCACTGCGAGCAGAGGCAATGCTGTGTTGAGAATGATCCACAATCTCAAGAATATCTGGTCAGTGGTGTCCAGTGTTGGTTCCATTCTGTTTATGCTGGGAGTACCGTTAACTGGCATCTTAATACATTGCTCTGGATAAGAGCATCTGTACATATACATTGAAATATACTCTGATTAGCCATAACATTAAAACCACTGACAGGTGACATGAATAAATTGATGATCTCATTGCAATGGCATCTGTCAAGGGGTGGGATACATTCGGCAGCAAGAGAACAGTCAGTTCTTGAGGTTGATGTGTTGGAAGCAGGAAAAATGGGCAAGCATAAGGATCTGAGTGACTCCGACAAGGGCCAAACTGTGATGGCAAGATGACTGGGTCTGAGCATCTCCAAAATGGCACATCTTGTGGGATGTTCCCAGTATGCAGTGGTTAGTACCTACCAAAAGTTGTCCAGTGGCCATGGTCCAATCCCACAGAAGAGCTACTGGAGCACAAACTGCTGAAAAAGTTCGTGCTGACACCTTTCTGTTTTAGCCAAGATGTAAGGCCTTGCAAGATGGCTCTAGCTTGGTACTTATTTGTTTGTTTGTCGGATTTGTTTGTCAAGTTTTGTCAGGCACAGTATCTGTATAGTTATCAAGGCTTAATTAATATTGCACTAGAGCACAGTATCGCTGTTACAAGCAACTTTCAAAGAATGCAGAACATACCAGTGGACATCTTCAGATTACTGGGGTCTCTGTGGATTGTTTTTGGCTGCAGAAAATGATGCAGGCAATGTAGGGAGATGAAGCAAAAATGGGGATACCACAGACAGGCCTGCTGGCTAGGCTAAAGAAGTTAGCTGCATAAACCACTGCTACCAAGCATCTTTCTCTCAAATGCCAGATCCATCATAATGGACAAATTGGAGCTACAGATAGCAGTGAATGAGTCCGTCAGAGACTGCCGTGTTATATTAATAACGGAGATTTGGCTTAACCCAATGATACCCAATGCTTCAGTGCAGCTAGCAGGCTGCACAATCCATAGTCTGGACCAAAGCAAAGACTCCAGTAAGAACAAAGGAGGAGGACTGTGTATCTACTTGCATAATGACTGGTGTACAAATAACTGAATCACTGACAAGCACTGTTTCTCTGAATTAGAGGCTCTGTCAGTTATGTGTCGACCCTTCTATCTGCTAAGATAGCTGACAGTAGTAATTATTATGGCCTTCTACATTCCACCAGATGCTAACACTTGCACAGCCCTAACTCATCTGCATAGTGTTATAAACAAACAGCAACAAGCCCATCCTGAAGATGTCCATATCATAGATGGAGACAAGCATGCTAAAAAAATGATACTTCCCAATTTCACCCAATATGTGAAATGTGCTACCAGGGGGAGGAATACACTCGATCATGTGTCTTCAAACATGAAGCATGCCTACAGAGTTGTGCCTCTTCCACATCTGGGCCTGTCAGATCACCTGATGGGATGTACTCCTCATCCCAGCATGCAACCCCATCAGGATAATAATAATAATAATAATAATAATAATAATAATAATAATAATAATAATAATAATAATAAAAAGTCATTATTAATTATTAAAAGTCAATAATAATAATTTATTGACTTATACTGCGCCTTTTACATAAAAATGGTCAAAGGTGCATTACAAAATGGTAGTTAAAGTGTGGTAAAAAGCAAATAAAATACAAACTTGATACGATAAAAATGATTAAAAATGGAGACCAAAAACTCCTCATGGCTGCCATGTTGGCGCCATGAAGAGACAACAGAACAGACAAACCAATCACAAAGACCATCAAAACTTAGCCTGAGGGAGCCCTCTCTCAGCTGCAGGACTGCTTTACACACACCAAATGGGATTTATCTGAGCACCCGGACTTGTAAACATACACACGGACTATACTATGTTACATCACATACACTGCACTGACACTGTGTAAACAAATGAATCAGAGATTTTCCTAATGACTAAGGAGGTCCAGACACTCCTCAGAGCCCACAACACTGCCTTCAGGTCAGGGGACATGACACTGTACAGTGCTGCCAGGGCCAACCTGAAGAAAGGCATCAAAGACACCAAATGGACCTACAAGATGAGAATCGAGGACCACTTCTCAGACAAGGATGCAAGACGGATATGGCAGGGCATTCAGTACATCACTAACTATAAGGGCAGCAGTACCACGTCCACTAACACAAATGCCTCATTGACTGAGGAGCTGAACTGCTTTTTTCTTCATTTTGAGTTAAAAACACCCTTTCCAAACTCACTGACACCACCATCCACTGGCTGTCGTGTACACACTGTACAGGAATATGAAGTGAGATGCATACTTCCTCAGGTGAACTTGAGGAAGGCTACTGGCTCTGAGGGAGTACCTGGAAAAGTACTCAAAGCATATGCTGACCAGCTTTCCACTGTTTTCACCAGCATCTTCAACCAGTCCTTTGCACTGAAATCATTGGTCATCATCCCTGTCCCCAAGAAACCCACCATTGACAGTCTAAATGATTACAAGCTAGTTGCATTCACACCTATTATTATGAAGTTTTTTGAGAGACTAAAACACCTCCAAACCAGTCTCCCCTCAGCCTTCGACTAGCACCAGTTCACCTATAGACAGGGCAGATCTACGGAGATCACCATAGCCCTCCACTCAGCACTCAACCACCTAAAACACAGTGGTAACTAAATGAGAATGATCTTCATTGATTATAGCTCTGCATTCAATACAATAATCCCAAACATACTAATCAGCAAGATGTCTGACCTTGACCTCCCCACTCACACCTGCATGTGCATTAATGACTTTCTAAGAGACTGCCCACAGACTCAAGCTTGGACCCCATCTCTCCTCCACCATCACTCTGAGCACCAGCTCACCACAAAGCTGTGTACTGAGCCCAACACTGTACTCACTGTACACTGTACAGCCCATTCAACAAATACCATCATAAAATTTGTAAATGACACAACAGTAGTTGGGCTCATATCACGGGGAGATACAGGGATGACATTCTGAAACTGGCAAGGTAGTGCTCAGCTAACAATCTGACATTAAACACAAAGAAAACCAAAGAACTCATTATTGATTTCAGGAAGAGCAGTGCAGACCCCCACACCACCACTGCTTTTTATAGATGGCGAATGCGTTGAAAGTGTTCACAACTTCAAATTTCTTGGTACCCAAAATCTCTGACAACCTCACCTGGTCTGCTAACACCATGACTGCTGTGAAAAAGGCTCAGCAACACATGCAGGTTATTGAAAAGGAATGGTCTGAATGAACAGCTGCTGGTGATGCCTCCATTCAGAGTGTGCTGGTGTACCACATTACAGTCTGGTTGCTCAGTAGCAGCCAAGAAGGCTCTGCAAAGGGTAATAAATACAGCTAAAAAAAATAATTGGCTGTCATCCCCCTGCCCCCCGGAAGAGCTTGCTAACACCTTAGCAGAGCCTCAGCCATCATCAGAGATTGTACACATCCAGGATTCCATCTATTTGACTTGTTGCCCTCGGGGAAGCAATACAGATTAATCAAAACTCAGACTAACAGATTCAATCACAGCTTCTTCCTGACAGCAATATGCATCTTAAACGGATTCAATTATAAAAGATGAATGTTACTATATATGTGCAATAATATGTGCAACATAGTGAAATAATCTTTTCTTAATTTTTTTGCTATTACAGTCATTTGTTGTCTTTGTATTTATTGTCCTTTTTGTTACTGTTGTTATTTTATGGTACAGTGTCAATGAATGTGTGGAGTTTTTTTTTTTTCTTTTACAGAATGGCACCTTACTGGAGTTGCACTCCAAATTTTATTGTATGATTTTTAACAACATACTGACAATAAAGGCATTCTATTCTATTCGCCTTGGCTGCCCATGACCCTGTCACTGGTTATCCTTCCTTAGACCACTTTTTGTAGGTACAAACCACTGCATACCACCCCACGAGATGTACCATGAATCGGATACGTAGCTGCTCTAGGACCACATATGAAAGTTTTCCTCCCACCTTTCAGTCCAGTTCCTTTCCCAAATACTTCCCAACTTACACTATAGTTACCTCTTTCTGGTGGTACTTGATGGCCAGCTTGAGCTTGGCCAGGTCTCTGCATTCTCGGGGGTCCAGCTCTTCACTGTGGTCATCACTGTGGTTGAGGATTGTCTCTAGCTCACGGGAACTCCTTGCTTGGTCCAACAAGTCTTTAGCAAAGAGCTTGCATTGCTGTGAGAGCTCCTCATACTCCTGCCGGAATTCATTCTCCACTTTGCTGAGCTCCTTCAGCTCCCAACCTAGACGGAATGCAGTGAGGATAGGGTCCTCACTAGACAAAGCAATAAGTGAAGGACTTGCCAAAGTCTTGTAGATATTAAGTCGGGAGCGTGAGTGCCGCAGACTGTCCACCTCTGAGCTGGACACACACTCAACACAGTCACAGCGGATTTGATGTGGCCATGGCACGGTAACTTTGCGCTGGATAAGTAGTTTGATGATCTCATAGTTGTTGGTGTGAGCAGCCAGCATAATGGGAGTGATGTCAGGTGTGAATTCTGAGAACTGAGTGTCCATCATAAGTGCAGGTACCTAATAATAAAGAATATTATTGTATTTATATATATACACACCACAAAATTTTGCTTTGATAACAACACCTTTTTTCTTGATCCTTCTTTTTAGTAATTTCAAGATCTGGAAATGAGAAAATAATGGTTTTCCAAAACAAATTAAATAATAATTTCAGATCATGAAAAATTGTAGGCCTACAGTAGTTTAAAAATCTTATTAAAAAAAATTAGTATTCAACTTATAGTTGGGTCCATTAGCTTTTGGACAAGTGACACAATTTTTATAATTTTGCCTTGGCACAGCACCACAATGGATTTGAAATGAAGCAATCAAGATACAATCGAAGTGTAGACTTTCACAAAATGAAAGGGGTTTAACAAAATTAGGGTTTACTGCTGTTTTTAACATAGTCCCTCCATTTTCAAGGCTCAAAAGTAATTGAAAAACTAACATAATTATAAATATATGGATTATTTTTAATACTTGGATGCAAAGTCTTTGCAGTCAATGACTGTCTGAATTCTGGAACCCATGGACATCACCAAATGGTGAGTTTCCTGCCTTGAGATACTTTGCCAGATCTTTACTGTAGCTGCCTTCAGTTGCTGCTTGTTTGTGGGACTTTCTGCCTTCCATTTTGTCTTCAGTGAGTGAAAAGCATGCTCAATTGGGTTGAGATTAGGTGACTGACTCAGCCATTTAAGAGCATTCTGTTTCCTTGCCTTCAGAAGCTCTTGGATTGATTTTGCAGTATGTTTGGGGTCATAATCCATCAGAAATGTGAAAAACCATCACATTGCAGCATTTGACTGAATCTGAGCAGAAAGAATAACTCTAAGTATATAAGAGTATCTAAGTATAACTCTATATCTATCTATACAGAATTCATTCTACTACTTCAGGAGTAGACCCAGTTCCACTGGCAGCCATAACATGGCATCCCCCATGTTTGATGATATTTTATGCTTTGAATCATGATCCCTTCCTTTCCTTCTCCATACTCTTTCCATCATTCTGTTACAAGTTAATCTTGGTTTCATGTGCCAAAGAATCTTGTTCCAGAACTGGGCAGGTTTTTTTTTTTTAAAGATATTTTCTAGCAAAGTCTAATCTGGCCTTTCTGTTCTTGAGTGTTATCAGTGGTTTGCATTTTCAGGTAAACATTTTCTATTTACATTCATGAAGGTGTATTTGATTGTGGACTTTAACAGAATACCCCTACCTCCTTGAGAGTGTTTTCGACTTGGCTAGATGTTGTGAAGGGGTTATTCTTCACCAAGGAAAGAATTCTGGAATCATCAACTTTATTTGTCTTCCATGGTCTTCTGGGCTTTTTGATGTTGCTGAATTCAACAGTGCATTCCTTATTTTTAAGAATGTACCAAGATGTTTATTTGGCCACTCTTCAAGTTTCTGTTCTGAGAGATCCATTTTGTTTTTTTCAGCTTAATGATGGCTTCCTTCACTTCACATCGACACCTCTTTGGACCTCTTATTGAGAGTTCCCATGAACAGCTACCAAATGCAAATTCTATACTTGGAATCAACTCTACATCATTTATGTCCTTAGTTTGTCATGGAATCATTAGGAAACAGACCAAACCTGGCCATGAAACTGCTTTTCATTCAATTGTCCAATTACTTTTAAGCCTGTGAAAAAAAAAAACACTGTGTAAGAATGATTGCAATTCCGAAATAATTAATGCAATATTTTTTGTTAAACTCCTTCAATTTAACCTGAAAGTAACTTGAAAGTACACTTCAACCACATCTTGTTTGCTTCATTTCAAAACCATTGTGGTGGTGTACAAAGGCAGGCATGGACTGGCCATTGGGAAGTTTGGGAATTTGCCCAATGGGCTGGTCTTTTGCCTCAGAAAGAGAATACCCATTGCCAGGGATGCAGAGAATATGCACCAAAAAAAAAAGGCTTTGCTGGCTGATGCAACATATTGTGCCAAGACAGTCAATTTATGCAGATGGGTAAAACTGACAATTTTTGCCTATATTTGACTGCTTCAGTCAAACCTTGAGTATTTATGGTTCTCCACATTTCATAATAATCATTCATGGATTAAATTAAAGAATATCCTTGGGCCATCAGCAGCAGTGCCACACACACTTTCTATAGAACATGTGGAAAAACAAGGTTTTGCAGCGTGAAGTCTCATGTCTGATCCAGTTTCTGTTGGTGACTCTCTGCTACAGCTGAGCAAGCACATTTTGCATTTTCTCTGCAGAAATGCAGTCTAGTTCCAGCTTGTGCTTTCTTTTTAGCACCATTGTGGCATTTATATGCTACACAATGAGGCATACTTATTTAAAAACTGATACAGTCACTAAAAATACTTGTAAAACTAGCAAAACTATGATGTAAACAGAGAATATAAACAGCTAAGTTGCTCTAAGAAACCACTACCTGACGTCATTGCATATGTCATTACCACAGGAAGCCCATCCGGTATTCTAAATTTTTTTTTTAATTGCATTTTTCTCGACAACTATTTGGTCATCGAAAATCAGAGTTTGATTTTTGAAATCTATGACTAATGTTACATAAAATAAGGTTGAAATAAATCCGCTGGAGGATCCCTTTAAATTAAAAGCGTCTAGAGATAATGGGATAATATGTTAATTTTAGATTCAGTTTCAGAGAAGAAAGCAAAAAAGAAAAGTCATAAAAATCATAAATGCCTATAATTTTTTATATGGCATTGGTTTTGAGAGGCCTAGCAAAATAAAGATTACATTTCCTGATTCAGCAACATCTTGACAGAATGTGTATAAATTTTGAAGCAGATAGGCAAACGTTTGCGTTACACAGCAAGTTTCATGTGATGTATTTTAGATCTATCAAAACCTTTGCAACACCTTTGTGACACTCACTGTACTTGAAATGTGCTGTTATTACCTACTAGACACACCAGGGGGAGCTAGGGGATGCCCTAGAGAAGGGGTTCTCAACCTTTTCTGCTTTGAGGCCCACCTATTCATACTTGTAATGAGTTGGGGCTCATTAAAAAGGATCCCCAACTATTGTGGCCTATCTATTCTATTAGAATCTAATAATCTATTGTAAAGTGTATTAATGGAATTGACACCATTCCCTGTTACTGATGGGAGCCCAGGGATTAAATAAGTGCAATAAAAACAAACTGTTTTTAATTGTAGGTATTGTATTTAAAACTGTATGGATGTGCCAGAAGCCAAACCATGC
>JANZLB010000004.1:21472636-21483096 GCA_026167865.1 Notarius quadriscutis | reverse complement strand
TAGATGTAAACAACAACAAAAACACGTGTTTAAATGGGCGATAATGTGGCCACATCTATTGAATTTGATAACGTGATGTGGCAGCGGGGGCGTGGCCAAGCGGCGGTCTGTGAATGGAGGGCGGAGTCAGGGAAGGTAAGTGATGGAATCATTGCACCTGATGGGGATTAACCTGTGTTTGTGTGTCTTCCCCAGTGACCGCGCCCTTTGAAAGGAGAGGAGAGCAGAGGGAAGTGATAAAAGGCTGAAACGCTAGCAATAAATAGTTCATTGAGAACTCAGTTCTGTCCTGCCGTGCTTCTGCGCTCCACCCACCTGGTCCAATACTACACGTGATTACTGTGATATTCAGCGAGATGCGTTATATGCATGCGCAGTAGTGATAAAACCGACAGCCTGACTCGGACACGATATGATTCGGAATTGTTCGGTATTTTCCGTCCTGCCGATAAACACATCGATTAACACAGACACGGCACGTGCTTAATATGTGGCGGCTTTAGTTGACGGTGTGTCTGAATCTTCGCTTCATGTATATTTATTTTCAACTTGCCAGCCGGGCTGGCTAGTGACAGGAATTACTCGCCAAATGAAAAAATAAGTCGCCTCGGGCAACCGGACTACCACGAATTTCGAGCCCTGCACTGTGGACAGACGCCACTCTATCGCAGGGCTAACACAAAGACAAACAACCATTCACACTCACACCTATGGAAAATTTATAGTAGTGAATTGACCTAATCCACATGTCTTTGACCTGTGGGAGGAAATCAAGGCAGGCACAAGGAGAACATCCAAACTCCATATCGCAAGACCCCAGTCAACTCTGAGATTCAAACCCAGAAACTTCTTGCTATGAGGCAACAGTGCAATCACTGCACCACCATGCTGCCCAAAAGCAAAATTTGAATGACAAAATTATTCTTTCAAGCAAAAATCATTATTTTTAACCTTTTCAATGTCTTGACTATATTTTCTGTTCATTTTACAGCTCATGTGATGAATAAAAATAGGAGTTTTCATGAAAAATGTGAAATTTTCTGGGTTACCCCAAACTTTTGACCAGTAGTGTATCACCATTCACTTTATTACAAACACCTGTACATCTGCATATTCATGCAGTTACCTAATCAACCAATCTTGTGTGACAATCATGTGACAGCAGGGCAATGCAAAAAATAAATTAATTAAAGAAAATAAAAATACTGATACAGGTCAAGAGCTTCAGTTAATGTCCATATCAAACATCAGAACAAAGAAGAAGTTTAATCTCTATGATTTTAACTGTGGTATGGTTGTCAGTGCCAGATGAGCTGGTTTGAGTATTTCAGAAACTGCTTATCTCCTGGGATTTTCACAGACAACAGTCTGTAGAGTTTAACAGAATAGTGTGAAAAACAAAAGACATCTACTGTGCAGAGGGTCTGTAGGCTGAAACACTTTGTTGATGAGAAAGAAAAGAGGAGAATGACCAGTGCTGAGTTTCCCAAAAGCATCGCAGCGCAAAGATCATCGTTAAATTATTGAACAAAAAGCACAATGAACACTCTCTCTCCTAGTTAAAATGCCCTTAACATTAAGACGCTCTTGGGAAACCCACCACAGACTGGTCTTAGTTAGCAGGAAGTCTATAGTAACAAATAAACACACTTTAAAACCATGGTGAAGAGAAAAGCATCTCAGGATGTAAATCAAATCTTGGGGTTGATGAGCTACAACAGCAGAAGACCACATCAGGCTGCTCTCCTGTCAGCCAAGAACAATAATCTGAGGCCATCATAAGCACAGTCTAACCAAAACTGGACAGCTGAACACTGGAAAAAGAGCAGGTGATTTTATTTTCTCATCTTCAACTGTCTAGTTTGAGTGAGCCTGAGCCCATGATAGCCTCAGATTCCTGTTCTTGGCTAACAGGAGTGGAAGCTGTTGTGATCTTCTGCTGTTATAGCCTATCCAGCTCAAGATTTGATGTTTTGTGCATGCAGAGATGCTTTTCTGATCACCATTGTTGTAAAGAGTGATTTTATGAGTTGTTAGATCCTCTGTGCATTATCTTCTGACCTCTCTTATCAACAAGATGTTAACTGAAGCTCTTAACCTGTATCTGCATGATTGATATAATAAGATGTGTACTGAATGCTTTTGCACTGCACCTGTTGCAGACAGTGTGTACATGTTATTGTTTTGAAAGGGGAAGATTCAATATACTATATTAAATAGACTTGATTGTTCAGCGCTGTGCCCTTTTGATTTATGAATACTGAGACAGTGTCCATGGTAGTTACCATTTTAGAGCAACTTCAAAGGCTACTTTATGGCACACATGTTAAGTTTTTTGGTAGAGTTTAGTGACAGAACATTTTGGGCAAACAAGAATGCAGGCTAACTGATTTAGGAAGTTTCATAGAATCTTTTATTGTGTTTGTCTTATGCAAATTGGGGTAAATGTACAGATTTGTGACAGTAGAATTCAGACCAGTTTGCACAACACAGATTTAAATTAAGAAAAAAAAAAGTCTGAAGGTGAAATGGCAAAGGGCATATGAGAAAATTCATTTTATTCGTTGTTGGAAAAATGTAAATTTGAAAGCACCCTCAAAGAGCACTATCCACTTTCATGGAAAAGAAAAAAGCTTAACTGGATAAATTTTACATTTATAGTTAAGGTACTGATTCAGGTAACAGTTTCTTAATTTTTTTCTTTTGCTCTCTGAGACTGGCAACATTGTGTATATGAGCTCAGCTTTTTCAAGGACAGTGTCTCTTTTTTATGTCGTAAGACCTAATCCAGATGCACTGGAACACAGGCAATCACTATTCATATTTTTTTAAATAGACATGTTGTCACTTGCCTGTTTTTCACCACTTGGTTTCCTGTAGGATAGCAGCAGCTCCACTGCACCCACCACCTCCTTGCGGATGGCATAGAGCAGAGCATCTCCCACATGCACACCATGATTCAGCAGCAGCTCCATTATCTCCAGATTCTCATTCTCAATGGCAATTAGAAGGGCACTGCGTCCTAGTGGATCCAGGCAGTTAACATTAATATTGTAATAGATCTCTGCCTGTTCAAGGGCCATCTTTACACCTGCATAGTCCCCCTTCTCCACTGCGCTTAGGTAGGCACGCTCCTCTGCTGACAGTTCAGCCTCAGCCCGCACAATCTGCAGTGGTATCCGATCACGGTATGGCGAATAGCTTGCCTTCTTGTAATACAGCTGTGCCATAGGGTTCATGAGAGCTCGAGATCTCAACAAGCTAGACAGAAATAAAATATAGTATCTGTTACATTTCAGGACTGTGTGATGAATAAAAAAATCAAGGATTTCAACTACAATTTGACTGCTAAATAAGCAGATGTTTCTTTAGCAATCAGTATTACAGATTGTACTACCCAAATCTTTTGGGTTCATGCAGACTCATGATCAACAGATACTGCCATGCACATGAAGCTGGGAAAAATAAAATGAAGACCATATTAAATTTCAATACATTTGAACAATTATTGTCCATGAGTTGTCCATGAATTATTCATCATACACACTCTGTCTGCATTTATACTTTCTTGCCTACACTTAGAATTTCAATTATTTGCTATAAACCAGCCAAATTTCACATTGAAATGGACACCTGGCAACCTTATCATTAACTGTCCTGTCTGCTTCCTTTCCTCTATTGCAAACATTCATGGACTGAGCATGAAGTAGCATGATTCCTGCCCCTAAGGGCCTCTTTTAGTGCTTGTTGCAGTTCCCATTTATGACCAATGTGTGCAATAACTATGTAGAGCTCTGTGGAGCTAAATGTATGGAAGCTTTTTGGATTCATTATTCAAATGCAATGCAAATTTGAGATTGCATTTTCAATTGAATTTTGACACCAAAAGAGTGTGGTGACATGCAGTGCAATAGACTGGGGCCCTGTTTCACTTTCACTGCATTTCCATTTAATTGGTGTGAATGGTTGTTTGTCTCTATGTGTCAGCGCTGTGATGATTTGATGACTTGTCCAGGGTGTACCCCACCTCTGGGATAGGCTCCAGCTTGCCCGAGACCCTGCACAGGATAAGTGGTTACGGATAATGGATGGATGGAGTTCACTGCAACTGGCAGTTACATCTGGTAACATCAACCAAATGGGCTCCCAAGAACCATCTGCTAATCCATCCATCCATTATCTGTAGCCACTTATCCTGTGCAGGGTCATGGGCAAGCTGGAGCCTATCCCAACTAACTATGGGCAAGAGGAGGGGGGTTGCCCTGGACAAGTCACCAGATCATCATAGGGCTGACACATAGAGACAAACAACCATTCACGCTCACACTCATACCTATGGTTAATTTAGAGCCACCAATTAGCTTAAACTGTCTTTGGACTGTGAGGGAAACTGGAGCATCCAGAGGAAACCCACATGGACAGAACATGCAAACTCCACACAGAAAGGCCTCTGTCAGCCACTGGGCTTGAATCCAGAACCTTCTTGCTGTGAGGCAACAGTGTGAACCACTACACCACCATGCCACCCCATCAACAGATCACCAACCCCAATCAGCAGGACTTGGAAGTTGTTGCATCCAATTCAGGACTTGACCCCGGCAGTGCCCACCTTGGTAGTCAGCTCTCTCGATGTGCTGTTGAAGTGCAGCCTGTGTTGGTGGAATGTTATCAAATGTTCTTCCTTTTTGGGCAAACAGCTGTTGTCTTGCATCATTCACGTGGGTCTTCAAGCTTGTTTCATGGTAGAAAAGAACAGTAAATCGTTCCAAAAGTTCCAAGTTCTCTACTGATACCATGCCAGGACTGTTGCTTAGTTTGATAGATGGTCTAGTTACTTCAGGATACATTTATGATTTCATCCAAGCTGTTCTCTTGCCTCTACCGCCAAAGCAGGATACTGTTTCACACCCTGTGAATGCATGAAAAAAAAGGTAGGGATTTGGCCATTTTGCTCCCAAGACTGTGATATTGCATGAGCAGCAATGTAGCAAAAATTTGTTCCAGTACTAAAAGCTACTCACAACTCGATTGTTTCGTGTAGTTGCTGTTCTTGTATATAGGTGTACAAGTACTAGTACATCAGTGTCGACTGTGCGGATCGTGATCATCTTCATTCCCTTATTAACTCCATCAGAAACATGAACAAAAATCCTTGTATCAGCCTCTTCATGATTGCATGGTTCAAGCAAGGTAGTATCAGCTGTTTCTTGATTACAGAGAACATTTGGACTGCATGTTGTCATCACCACCTTTTCTCTTGACTCTGATGAAACTGCTTTAGCTAAAAACTCAAATAGTTTTGATTTGGTGTCATCATTTTGCAGAAAGACTTGCCAGTTCCATGGGATTTCAGTTATGTCTTCCACTTTCTTCCTTACACATGAACCTCTTTTCATTCTTGTGCTAGCCTTCAAACTAGTGGGCACATAGGTATCCCACACTATGACGACATGATTGGCATACTGCAATATACCTCTAATATGAGGTAGAAATGGTTGTTGTGCATAATCAGTGAATGTTTTCACTCCAGGACCAGGTTTTACCATACTGACGCCTGCAGCTCCATCAAGGACAATGAACTCTATTCCTTCAGGTCTTGTAGTATTTGGTTTGTTATGTTTTTGTAGGCAGGTAATAAGCTCAAACTTGTTGCTTGGTCTGATCTTCAAGTTGCTGTTGATCTTCATGGAACTTTCAAACTCATCAATGGCTCTTGTGATCTCTGAGCCCATCTAATGTCTAAGCGCGCTTTGATTTTCCGTCAAATCCACTGTACCACCATCGCCTTTAATAACATTGTACAGCTTCCCAAGATCAGAAATGGATGGAGGGCATGGCTGATTTTCATGGCTAAAGAACTCTTCCATATTTCCATTCTTGATCTGGCATGAAATATAAAGCCTAGAAAACAGTGCACAGTCATTCTTCAAACTTGATATCGGTTTGCTTTGTCTTATCATGTGTCTTGTTTATGGGGGAACTAAACAAATGCAAATTGTTGCATTTGATTGGCTCCATCAGAGGCATCTTCAGACGTTCTTCAACAAAAGGCTTTATTTTTGCTATTGCTTTGGCACTTCTGAACATAGTGATAACCTTGGGTGCAGCAATATTTTTACTGTCAAGAGCATACAGATCATTGTCTTCTTCAGAAAAGGGGTTGCCCATGTCTTGAATGGTTGCAACAAGTGTGCTAGTATTTTTAAAGAAGTTTATCTGGATACTTTCATGCGCTTTGTGATGTTTGTAATTTCTCTGATCTCAGTTGCTGTTGATCTTCGTGGAACTTTCAAACTCATCAGTGGTTCTTGTGATCTCTGAGCCTGAGACTATCCAGCATCTAAGCGTGTTTTGATTTTCCATCAAATCCACAGCACCACCATCTCCTTTAATAACATTGTTATTTTGTTCATGTGCCTGATTGATTGCAAGTACAGAAAACTTTCTTTCAGTCTTGCGTACTGTAAATTTACTTCTAGCAAAATTTATGATGTCTGGCTGGTTGTTTTTCAGCAAATGCATGTTACTCAAGTGGATTGGCAGCCATCTTGCATAATTTGGGTGGTCCAAGGTGAAGAACCAAGGAATCATACTAGTAAGGGCATTGACATAGCTTGAAAAGCTTGCATCTCTTAAAGATCGCACAAATATAACAGTTCTGTTATATTTGGTAATGTACCAGAAATGGAACTGGGGTACTGTGGATACTTTATCAGAACACCATTTTTCAAAAGACTTTGCATCTTCTATCATGTCTTTATAATCAAAGTATGCCTGCTTCGAGAGAATATTTAGACTACAGGCTAATTTGTGTGCTTTTCGAAGGCGTGCAACATTAACAGCTTTAACAAAAGACTCTGTTGTTCATGAAGATGCAACTTTTGCATTGTAATGAATTACATTTACTTGAGTACTGTATTTTAGTACACTTTTAGAGTAACTGTACTTTACTTGAGTATTAATTTTTTTGGCAACTTATGACTTTAACTTCACTACATTTGAAAGACAAATATCGTACTTTTTACTCCACTAGATTCAAGGTCCTCATTACTTGTTACTATGAAGTGGCTTTAAAAGTGGATTTTTTTTTCTTTTCTAAAACGTGATTGGTTTTTTTTGCAGGTGACACTAAGATAACCTGTCAGTAATCACTAGGGTCACGTCTCGTCCATAGACTGTATAAAATCAAGTTCAATGATTTCTCCACAGCATTATTTAACACAATCAGTTGATGACAGAATGGAAGGAGGCAGTACTTCTGGGGAATGCATGTCCCCAGGGACAGGCCTAGAACCCATGTTTCAGTTTTCTGGGATTAAAGATTCGTTTAATTTTAATTGTTTGCTTTGTTTGCCTAAAATGGAGCACATCACAGCTGACAAAAACTTGCCATCTGACCTGCGGAAGCATATTCAGGTATGTAAACATTTTATTCCAAGAGAAAGCTTGCAATGAAGTTGTCCCTGCTTTTAGAGCTAGCAATAATGTTTCGATAGCTATGCAGTCTGGCTAGTCAAATGACTTTCTATGGATTTGCCTGCTTAGTTGCCATCGCCTTGTCCATAGATAATGTTAACACATAGCTAGTTAACTTGGACACCATTAGTTAGCATGTAAAAACAGAGTTATGATAGCATGAATAACATTAACTTATCTGAAGTGCTTTCAGAAATGTTGTAGCATAATCTTGCTGAATAAACAAAATGTAGAAATCTTTATTTTCTAGTAATGTTAGCTACCCAGTATGATTTTGAGTTTGAAAAGATTTTGCTAGCATGTCAGATGGAGCTTCACTGACTAAATAGCTAAACATTAAACCACCATGATTCCACAGGCAGATTCATACGTGCATGAATACATACACTTGTGCACATGCTCACACATGCATGCACATGACCTATGAGATGGACTGTATTGTCAGTCACAACAAATTGTTGGCATTTTTTGTTTTGACGTCAGATGATGGTCTTGCCGTTTTTTTTGTCTTGCTTAAAGCAGTTTTGCTGTTGGGCAGTTATTAAGCTCGAGGTGTGGATCTGGGTTTTAAGCAGGTTGGATTGTCATTTTTATTTTCTGAGCAAGCTGCATTTACAGCTTTCCACTGTCTCCCTGATTAACATACACATGCATGTTGTCAGGTACGTGAGGTAGGCGGATGTAAATGCAGAAGTTTCAGTTTAATAATAAAGTGCAAAACACACATAGGCAAGCAATCCAAAATGTGAGACAAGCAAAGGGTCAGGTGAGGCGCAAGCAGGAAATCAGAGGCAAAGCGAGAATGGGAATGAGAAACAGGCACAGGAATCAGGAAACAGGAAATCAGAAACACGGGTAGAAAGGCTTGGTAATACGTACTGACGTGACATAATACTTCACACAGTCCTTAAATAGGTGCACACATAGCTCCTTAATTAAATTCAGGTGCACATCTTTAACAACGCGTGTGCTGGAGTCCGCTCGATACACACACAGCCCAAGGCACACCTTCAGGTGCATGTGCCACAGCGCACAGGACTGACAGAACCCCCTCCCAAAGAGCTCCCTCTGGGAGTGAAAACCCATCATTCTTGACTCCGGTGGGGGTTCGGGCTCAGGCTCAGGACAAGACTTGGATTCTTGACTAGGAGTGGGCTTGAACTTGAGACTTGATTTGGGCTCTGGGCTGGAATCATGCTCAGGCTCCGGACTTGACTTGGGTCTTGGACTGGGCTCAGATCCAGAACTGAAGGTGGACTCAAACTCCGGCCTGGATTCAGGCTCTGGAGATGACTTGAGCTTTGGGCTGGACTCTGGCTCCAGCTTTGGACTGTACTCTGGTTTGAGTTCTGGAACTGGCTTGGGCTCGGAAGCGAGGTTCCACTCAGGCTCCAGGCTGTATTCAGGCTCAGTGGAGGACTCGAGCTCTGGACTTGACTTAGACTGTGGTCTTGGTTCTAGTTTGAACTCTGGATGTAGCTTGGACTCAGGACTTGACTTGAACTCAGGACTTGGCTCTAGTTTGAACTCTGGACATGGCTTGGGCTCAGGACTTAGCTCTAGTTCAAACTCTGGATGGGACTCAGGCATGGGCTCAAGCTCTGTCAGCGCATTGCTTCAATCCTGTTAGGACCTGATGGCGGGACAACAATGACATCTTCATGGCCAGGTGGCGGCGGGATGACAATGACGCTGCCTTCATAGCCGGCTGAGGCAGAGGTTGCTCTAATGTCCTCTGACAGAGGTTCAGGAACAGGCTCAGGTTCTGGCAGTGGCCTTGACTCTGGCTTCAGCACTGAAGCTGGCACAGGTGCCAACTCTGGTGTAGGCTCTGATGCTCCAGCTGACCCGGGAACTGGCTCTGGAGTAGGCACTGACGCAGGCTCTGGCACTGGAGATGACTCCAACACTGGCGCTCGCACTGGTTCTGGAGTAGACACCGGCGCTGACTCTGACTCTGGTTCTGGAATGAGCATTGGTGCAGATTCTGACTCTGGTACTGGCTCTGGAGTGACGGACTTCTCTGCTGCATTGGCCACTGGAGGGAACTCTGGAACGAGGGTCTCCTTCACTGCGTCGGCCATCAGAATGATTTCCCCCCAAAAAAAGTTTTCATGGGATTCCTCCTTTTCCAATGATTCAAAAATGAATTTGAGCATGGCAAAGAAAGTCTGTGAGCCTCAAAGGCATGGGCACTCGACTCGGATCAGGTAATCCACCCATCTGCGTGCTCATCCAGCAATAAACGTTATGATAAAGCTTACCTGGATGGGTTCAGGTGGCTTAGGCTCTTGGAGGTCCTCATAGAAGAAATCACACTGCATGCTGAATCTCATAGGGTGATATATTCCATAGTAGGGTGCCGGGGGGTAATACTTCGCACTGATCACGCATCAGCACAGTCCTTAAATAGGTGCACACATAGCTCCTTAATTAAGTTCAGGTGCACATCGTTAACAGCTGGAGTCCGCATGACGCATGCGCAGCCCGAGCCGCGCCTTCAGGTGCATGTGCCACAGCGCGCAGGACTGACATTCACAAATTGTTACTGTCTTTTCGCCTGTTTACATTCTAAGTGGAAATGATTTTGTCGGACGTTTTGTATAAAGGTTTTATTTATCGAATTTGCAAAAATAAAAATGCTCTGTTTCTCAAAATCCAGTGAATTTGGATACAATAAAACAGTTATTCCACTTAATCTCATCGTACAAGGCTTATAGCCAACTCAGCGCTACGCGCCTCATCAGCTATCAGGTCCTGTACGACTCGATTTCATGGAATAACTGTTATATATTCCTGTTAACATGCAGTTGTGCATGCTTCAATTAATATAAAGTGCCCTGTGGCAGCAAGTTCAAGTTCAAAGTGTTTATTGTTATATGCACAGTAAGGACATGCCCTCTTGCATAATCTGTGGGTGGTAGAAGAGAGCAACTGGACTTGCTTGAAGATTCTTGAAGACGTTTCACCTCTCATCCGAAAGG
>JANZLB010000004.1:20675977-20690149 GCA_026167865.1 Notarius quadriscutis | reverse complement strand
TTTGGACTGTGGGGGAAACCGGAGCACCCGGAGGAAACCCACGGGGAGAACATGCAAACTCCACACAGAAAGGCCCTCACCAGCCACAGGGCTCAAACCCGGACCTTCTTGCTGTGAGGCGACAGCGCTAACCACTATACCACTACACATACTGAGTGATGTTAAAAGAAAATGTGCTGTAACACAGTTACCCCTGTCCCAACTTTTTTGGAACATGTTATAGGCATCAAATTCAAAAGAGTGTATATTTATTTAAAAAAAAAAAAGTTGATCAGTTTGAACATTAAAATCTTGTCTTTGTATTGTTTTTAGTTGAATATAGGTCAAAAAGGATTTGCAAATCATTGCATTCTGTTTCTATTTACATTTTACACAGCATCCCTACCTTTTTGGAATCAGGGTTGTAGTTTATTGCTGTCTGCCTGTTTTTGACACATGCTATGGACTTTGATTATGACAGCTGGATTTGTTTATGCACTTGCATCCTGCCTTCTATAACAGCACATTACAATGGTCTGCTGAACATGGCCCTGGAGCTGCCAAGGGTTTTGTAGAGAGGCTATGTGTTAATGCAATTGACAGAGAAGTAACTTGTCAAGACAAAGATTTCAAGATAATTAGGTGGGAATAAGTCAATACAGGTTTCAGCCACTCCAGTTTATTGAGTCATTGAGTGAGAGGAGACAGAATGTACAGGACACATAAATACTGTACTGATTCTAAAATGTCTATAAAGATATACTGGAAATCATGAGTGGGGGAAATGGTGAGCCATTTTTTTATCAAATAAAAATGCTAAACTCCATTTGTTAAAATCCATCTTGTTACTGAAATGTCAAGACAAATTTTAGCTTTGTAATTTGTATCTTTTTATAGGCAGAACAAGAACATTGTGATTAATATCCACAGGAAATAGAAGCAGACCTCCTCATGTATTATCAATAAAGTATGAGATTAAAGCCTGAAGAGAAAAACTGGATAAATAATGACTGAAATGTAGACTCTGTTTGGTTGAATTGAAATCAATAAGATTTTTTCTGTTTTCGCTCTGCACTTCAGCACAGTGCATATGATGTAACTGTGAGGATGAGGATAAAATGCAGCTTTCATTTAGGTTTGTATTGTGTGGATTAAAAAAAATCATGGTCGTTTTATACAAACAATGGGTAAATTAACAATAAATGAAAAATAACTGTCATGTTAAACAAAGCATTTGCAATTTAAATTATTGGCCTGAAGACTATAATGCATCAACCTCACCAAATAGCTTCCCCCATATATTTAAATTCATCCACATTTTAAACTCAGATTTATTGCTTCATTTCATTTACCTAAAAGAACAAAATAAAAATCCATCTTTGTTCAGTTACTCACAGAATGTATGGTATACTGAACAGGATCCTTTTGTGGAATATCTTGACTAAGGCTGCACTGTGTGCTTTGGACAACACTATATTTGTCATTGGACCTGTTGTTTTCACAATAGCACGCCTGAGCAAACAGGGAAAAATACGTTTCAAAAGACTGGTGAAATCTGTTTAACATTGGAAACTTCTGACCTTGAGCTGTCTACCTGTTTCTTGAATGGGACATGACAAAAAAAAAAAAGGGAGGTGAAGGATGCAAGAGGTCTTGATAACAGTGAAATACTGTCAAAGCGAAACGATGTCAACAAAAAAGTAAGTGGTTTATAACCTGAAGCAATTCAACGTCAGGATAAAAAACTAATTTCATCAGTTGTTCAGTATACCATATACATGCAATTAAATGAACACAATTAGCTTGATTCATTATCATTCGCTTACTACCAAACTTAGCTCAAATGTAAGGATCTGCATCTCTTATCTAACGAGGTCACATCTGAGTGGCCTAGTTAGTTTAAACTGATTATTATTTTTTATACTGGGAAATATGCCGCTCGTATTTTTTCATATGCACTACATTCGGACAACAATCGTGACAGATTTCTCAATGTGTCACTCGTGAGGAAATCAATGAATTGTTTTGATAAATTTTGGTACTTTTTGTTTGTGAATGTGTAGATATAATAAAAAGAAAACCACACGTTGGCTTGAAGATATGAAGTTTATCACATCACAGATCTGAGTGACATATTTAAATAATATTAGCTGGCAAGATATCAGATATATTCCATTCAGCCAGCATGATATTGAACGAGTCAAAGATGAGTTCAGTGTCATGCTAGCTGAATGGAATGTATCTGATATACCATAAAAAAAGCCAGCCAAAATTATTATAATAATTATTATTATTATTATTATTATACATACATTCGATTGAACGATTATAGATTTTACAAAAAGTTAAGAACGGGGTGGGTAACTTACCAATATTGAATGCTGAATCTGATTGAATGTAATCTGTCAATCCAGTGGTCCAAGTACAAAAAGCCTGAACAACAGGCCTATTGTTTTGGCATAAAGAGTTGGCAGTGAGAGGGGTATTCATTTGAGAAAAGTAAAAAATTCCATTAAATGAGAAGAGTGAAAACCCCTGCCACTGCTAACTCTTAATCTCATCAGGTCACGTCACAATGGGTAAGGTCATGTTTTTTTCACACATTCCAACCCAGTTCTAAAACTGCATTTTACAACATCTTCATTTATCTGGTTTTTGGCTTTATTTTGGTATTTGACTCTATTCAGTGTGTCGTGAAATTAACTCTTATACTATTTTACCCAGTTTAGAGCCACAACCAACTCTGTTACACAGTTAGTCTGTAATTTTGCTCCCACTCCAACTCTACATTTTACTCTCGAAACTCAACATAGAGCAAAATTAACTATTTTGAGGAAAATACTTTTAACTCTAGAAAAATTGCCCAGTCATTTTTCCTGTGTATCCACTACAACGCACACGTATCAGCCGATCTTCTCATAAGAAATAGAAGAAATGTTTACATTTACTCGAGCTGATCTTTGGCTGGATCGAGTCGTTACCGATAAATAAATAAAAAAAACCCCGCACCGCTCGTCATCAGTGTCACAGTTCTCAAGATTGAATTGAATCGTTGTGCTGAATCATCCGAAGCACATAAAATCCGCGTGCCATCTCGAAACAAGTTTTACCTCCAAATAGCCTAAACTCTGTCTGACAGATTTTATCCTGTTTATGGTGGGCGTTCCCACTGCAAAAGAGAAACCAACTGAAACTGAAAGAGAACGTGATTTATCATGCCATTGCCATGTGAATAGTCTTTTATGAATGCGCAAGTGGACACTCAGCACTCTGACTCCGGTGTGACTGAGTAAGGTGACAAGTTTTGTGTTTCATTTAACTTGGGTAACTTAAAAACTATAATATTATTTGGCAATGGGCACATAGGAAAGTGTAATGAAAAACTCACGAAGATATTTATCTGAATACATGACCTACTCATTCTAAACCTGCCGAGCTTTGCTGGCGAAGCTCTTGACGCCAGAGGGTTAAATGTAATATCCTTACGACGCACCTCGATAAAGCTAAGTAAAGCTATAGATATGAATTCCACCTCCTGCTGCACTACATACATTAGCCAAGATGTGATCTGTCTGATGGGAGAAAGATGGCAGATTATTTAGCATGTACAGATGGTGCATTATCTTTTCACAATCAGGAACATTCATGTATGTAGAAACTCTGATAAAACCAAACAAAATAAATGTAGATCAAAGCCTGCCGTACAACTCTTCTCAAAGCACAATACGTAACCTCGTATTTAAACAAATAGAATGATAATCAAATGCAAGGCAGACTCAAACAATATTTGTACTTGATATGAGGAGAGAACACTGCAGTTCATTGCTGAAATGATTGCTGAAATGATTGCCAAAAACTTATCAAGATCACAGAAAAAAAGTATCAGGTGAGCATAAGGACTATGGCTAGACATAGTCTCATCATGAGGAATTCATATACTCTGCATCTCTTAGTCTGTAATAATGGAGTTAACTAACTGACTAGCTTACAATATATTTTTACACTACACGCTCAGAAAATAAAGTACGTTGTTTTACCTTTAGAGGTACAATGGCTTGTCACTGGGACAGTAGTCTCTAAGGCACTTATTTGCACCCTTTATATACTGCTGGGGAATATATATGTACCTTTTTGGCCCTAAAAAGGAACACACCGTTACCTTGAGGTCTAACAATAAACCCTAGGGGGTACATTAGTGTAGACTGTACCTTGGGAGACAGAAATGGACTTCTACTGTACCCCTATTTCTGACGGTGGATGTCAGCAGGCACTTTTTACCCAAGGGGTTCCAAGTAACCAAAACATAGGACTGGGTGAGCACAGTGAAACTTGCACTTGCCTGATGGCTAGCTAATTATTTTATTATTTATCCACACTTTGTATGCAGTAGTAAACTAATCCAACATCTGATTACATAAAACCTTGGCTCCTAAACACAGCCTGGTTAGCTCATCCGGCCATAGGCCAGGCCGGATGAGCTTATGCGATCACGCATTGTCTGCCTGTTGTCGTCCGTCCACGTTGTCAATCCACAATTTACAAAAATTGCGACTCCTCCTACAGGATTGATCGGATTTCAATCAAACTCACATACAATGTTCCCCAGGTGGGTGTGCATAAAAATTGTCAAGATGGTGGAGCCACCTGTCATATTTAAGATTTTATGGGCATCTGAAATTATTGGGTGACTAGTCACATTAAACGCTACTCTTCGTAAACTGCTGATGTTTTCACTGAAATGCACCCAGAAGGCTCTAAAGACATATACCAACAATAATTGTTCACCAGGTGGCGCCACCTACCATGAATGAGGCTCCAGAGAGGGGTCATGTGCAATTTCATGAAAATCGCTACTCCTCCTACAGGAGTGATCAGATTTCGATCAAACTCGTATGTAATGTTCCCCAGGTTGGTATGTATAAAAGTTGTCAAGACGGTGGTGCCATCTGTCATATTTAACGTTTTATGATCGTCTGAAATTTTTTGGGTTACTCGTCACACCAGACATTACTGTTCATAAACTGCTAGGATGTTTTCACTGAAACTCACCCAGAAGACTCTAAAGACATATTCCAACAAGAATTGTTCACCAGGTGGCGCCATCTGCCATGGATGCGGCTACACAGGGATCATATGCAATTTCACAAAAATGGCTACTCCTCTCACAGGATTGATCGGATTTCAAACTCACACACAACAGTGGCCAGTATGAGCTACAGCCTCATTGAGGCTATTTTTTTAAAATGGTTTGCTAGTTACCTTCACCAGCACCATGTAGTGTAAAGGATATAAAGCTTCTGTCGAGAGCTACTGTATTATCTTCGATGTTGCTCTATAGATCTGGAGGGGCAATATTTATTCCTAGTATTCAGGTAGTCACAGATGGATGAGATGACAAAGTAGGCTTGATTTGACTGAAAGCAAGCCTGAAGTACCTGAGCTTGGGACAAGCTGATATGGTTGAATAAGCATGACGTCAATGCGGTTTAACTGCCTTCAGCACTTAACCTTAGTCGAGTTGTGTGTGGTCATTTTCTAATGAATCACTGCTGGAGAACTGCAGACTCTTCTGCAGTGTGAGTGAATACGAATGCAGCTCTGGGTCGGTTTCCACGACAACTGTGATGGAATGTGACAGGTGTAGGTGGCTGCTGTGGAGTAATTGGATGGTAATGAACCTGGTTAGCACAATGCTAACGTAGTACAGCACTGCCGGCTGGAGAAGAGGGCTGGCCGTCGCTTCTCGTTTGTCTGAGCATTAATATTTTTGATATAAGGTGCTCGTGTGTATTTGTAAGTATGCAGATTGGTGTACATGGATATGAGGTATTAACGTGTTTCTGGAATGACTTTTATCACTGGAACATTGAGTGAAATATCAGTCTGCCAATTTTTTTATCCACACACTCATGACAGGTGCTTGCTTGTTTTCTGCTCGTGTGCCTAAAGCAATCACTGTCACCCCAATACCTTTCTGTGCCTAGACGGATTTAGTGTTATGGTGCCTGAAATACTCAGCTTGCTGTAAAACACGGTAATTTTAAGGAACCTAGATTCATAATTTAAGGACTCTAATTAAATTCCAATTTATTTAGAATTGATTATTGCAGTTGGTTGTATTGGTTCCCTTCATTTGTCTCACACAGTATTAGTTTTTTTTTTTTGGTGTGTGTGTGTGGGGACATTTATTTATTTATTTATTTATTTATTTTTCTCTCAGATAAACAGATGGTTCCAGCCTGTTCCAGTTTCCCAGCTTGATATCAGTTGAAATTACCTTCTATATTAAAGGCCTCAAGCCAAAATGAGAGAGAGAGATACGCAGCAGTAACTTAACACCAACCCGTCACTGTGAAAGGAATACATTTTGTCATTGTATAAATATAATTTCTCTACATAAGCACTGCACTGTTAGAGCGCGGTGCATTGCAGCTCATTGATGCTTTTAAAGCCTGAATAATGGAACACAGCCAAAAAGACAAGGTCAGAAAAGGAAATGTGAACTCGATCACCATGTGGGCCAGAGTAGCTCATGCCGCATGTCTGAGCTGCAGTTTTAGCCGATGAGCTATCAAATATTGATGAATGCTACATGGCATGTGGATGCTTTTCTTCTTCAAGCACACAGGAGGTTTCAGCAGACATTTTATCTCATCAGCAGTCTTTTTCACTCATCCTTGCACACATGTTCTTCATTTTATTGTTGGGTTTAATTATATGTCACTAATAGACATCCTGAGATTTCAAATAGTCTTGACATCATAGAGAGATGAGCTTCTGCTTGAAGTTTGGAAGTTGTCACCAGTGATGACTCCTGCCCATGGATCTTCTTTTATCAAAGAAGAACAACATGTACACTTAAGCATAGTGAAATTCCTCTCTGCATTTAGCGTATCTGAAGCAGTGAACACACACGTGAGCAACGAGCACAAACACATACCCAGAGCAGTGGGCAGCCATGGTATAGCACCCAGGAGCAGTTGTGGGTTAGGTGCCTTGCTCAAAGGCACTTCAGCCCAAAGCTGCCCCATGTTAACTTAACTGCATGTCTTTGGACTGTGGGGGAAACCGGAGCACCCGGAGGAAACCCACGCAGACACGGGGAGAACATGCAAACTCCACACAGAAAGACCCCTGTCGGCCACTGGACTCGAACCCAGAACCTTCTGGCTGTGAGGTGACCGTGCTAACCATTACACCGCTGTGCTGCCACATGCATAGAAATTCGAACTGCCAGGATACATAGGGAAATTGGTATTTATCATACGTACGTACGTACGTACACCCAGCTGTACACAATGGAGATAAATCAATCTCACACGTCCTTAATTGCTCTGCTTGTGCAGGGCCATACTCATTTGCATAACGAAATACCTCTAAATTTCCATATATGGTATTAATAATAATAATAATAATAATAATAATAATAATAATAATAATAATTTTTAAAAACTCTTCTCTTTACAAAGCCCAGTAACCTGCTCTTGGTGGTGATTGTTGCAGATGACATGGAGCATGTCAAAAGGTCTAAAAAGATAAACTTAAATAAAAGAAATTTAAAATGGATTATTTCTTAAGACTGGTTTGTCCTTGATTATTATTATTTTTTTTAATGTTGATTTTATGGCTATATCTAGGTGATCTATTCCTCCAATTACATTTAGAAAACCTGCAATGGCATGAAAGTCCCTGATTATTGTTGTCTTTTCCACGCCTTTATTTGAAAATGTTATGTACTACAGCATGAGTGATAGGAATGCATGTAAAATGTTACAATAATCAGTTCATAGTTGGCTGGGAAATGCCAGGCCTTTCTCCAATTTCTCACTGAAATGTGCCTATGGCTAAAAGCACTCCAGTGAAGATAAACTAAATTGGCAGTGGGCAGTGAAATCGATTGATGATCCACTCATCACTCGAAGCAAAGAGTTTCCTGCACTCCATCCCTATGCAAAGAGGAGTGTGCCAAATCTTCAAATAAGACTTCATCCTAAATGATCTTTAGATGTGCCTTTCATAAGATTTGACTTTAAAAGTCATCTGTGTTGCTTGTCTGCACTGAAATCAGTAATTACACTGCCAAATATGCCGAGGTGATAGATAATCACTGGGATGGAGTTCCATCTATACATCCATAACCGCTTATCCTGTGCAGGGTCGCGGGCAAACTGGAGTCTATCCCAGCTGACTATGGGCAAGAGGTGGGGTACACCCTGGACAAGTCGCCAGGTCATTCCAGGGCTGACACATAGAGACAAACAACCATTCACATTCACACCTACGGTCAATTTAGAGTCAACAATTAGCCTAACCTGCATGTCTTTGGACTGTGGGGGAAACCAGAGCACCCGGAGGAAACCCACACAGACATGGGGAGAACATGCAAACTCCACACAAAAAGGCCTCCGTTGGCCACTGGGCTCGAACCCAGAACCTTCTTGCTGTGAGGTGACAGTGCTAATCACTACACCACCATGCCACCCCTGTTAAAACTTTTAATTTTATTTTTAATTTAAAATGTAACATTTTAAAGCTTGAGTACATTTAAAAGTAGCAACTTTCTGACTTTCACTTGAGTCTATTTTTGGCTGGATATGTCCACTTTTAATTCAGTAAGATTTTGATACATTATATTTCACCATACTGTACTTAAGTACCATTTCTCAGTACTTTTCCCACCCCTGAAATATAGGCAAGAATGGCCATAAATGGATTGGCAAGAGCAAGCCATCACTTGTAACCAAACAACAAAATTGATCTTCTGCTAGCTTTGCTAGCAATAATAATTCTGTGGCAGTGATAAAGAGTGGGGGCCATGGTAACACTAATGGTATCAATTAACATTTATTATTTTTTTTAAATAATACAATAAATATACTACAAATGAACATCATCTTTGGTAGAGTTACAACATCCTGGCTCTGTCATGATTTCACAATTAAGGACATGCCTTTATTCATCTGAGCATTTGAAATGTATATCATAGCAATAAAGAGTCTATTAGAATAAAATCAATTTCAGATTGGTATAACATTGAGAGAATGAAAAACTTTCATCATTTTCATGCATACAGAAAGGCTTTAATGCTTCAAAAGACATACAAGGGTGCGTGGCCACAGTAAACTTGAATTTATTGACACAAAATAACAATATATCTTCTATCCTTTCTTACACAGGTTTAACAAGACCTTAAAACAGACAACACAACACGACAAATATTACAAAACCCAAATAAAACAGAATTCTATTATTGGCAGCATCATGGCTAATTTTGTTTTGGAAATTTACAAAAATGGTTATTTTCTTAAACATTATGATAAGAATTTTTATGTGTTGTGAATTATTTTTAAAAAGCAATTCAAGTCATATTTCAAATTAATAGAATGCAAAGGTTTGGAGCAACATGGCTGGCATAGTGGTGTAAGATGTTGAGTGCATTAGGGACTAGTGGCAAAGAAATGCAGGGAAAACAGAAAAAAAAGACAAGAAAATTGATTTTCTTTCAATACCAAGGCTCTTAAGAATTATAACAAATAGGAAATCTATCTACCCCACAGTTGCACAATCTTATATAAAGTGACTTTTTTGTTTTTTCGTGTGTTTCATGAAGCCTAAAGCTATAAGAATATCTTTGGCCTGAGATTTGGAGGACAGTAGATTAGTTGGTCCTCTGTATTTGGCTCTGGTAACAGAGGTCAAGTTCTTCCCTGTACAAAAAAATACAAAATAAAAAATAATCTCTCCACTAAAGACCTTATGGATCTCTGGCTGCTTGAGGTGAACTGCACTCATGTCCAAGCTAAAGCTCTAGATCCACAAACACTGTAAAATAATTATTACCTTTAAAAATTCTACTTTTTTAAAGCTACATTTTAAATTCATGGGAATAAATGTGCTATGGAGGACTATGAAAAAGTACATAAATAATCTCCAGGCAAAGCGCCACTTTACAGTTTGCATACTGCACATTCAAAAACAGTGTAGGGTGATGGCAAAGAGACAAATTTGTTAGGTTACGAGGTCAAAATTTTTGGTTTATGAATGAATATGATGGATTGGCATGCATAAGCATATTTTCCCACACAAGACACAGGACCTGCTACCCAGAAAAAAAAAGTGATGAAATAAATGGAAGATGCATCATCATTGGTGAATCATTTTAAACAAATAAACAAAAAATGGAAAATATATATGTATATAGCACCACAGGCAGAAGGAAATAGCACCTAGTTTACTGATATAGTGTTTCCTCAATGAAACAGTCTTTCATTGCTTTCTGATTGACTCAAGCACAAGGTTTGATATAAAAAGGATAAAGGATGGAATCATTCAGATACCCTGTGATTGTAACAATCCACAAGACCAAAATCAGTTTGACATGAACTTGCTATTATTGCTTGTTCTGACTTTTATTTTCATTCAGTCATGTGAAATTACAAAAAAGATGTGGGTCACACCTACAACAGGACAATGCTTTCTTCTTGGTATTTCTGCCATTTTATTTAATTTTTCTTTGCTATCCAATTTTCTTTAGGATGACTGATATTGCTGAAATGCAAAACTTTATTTGCACCATTTATCAGTATCTCTATGGTCCTTCTCGCTCAATGGTTCACATGCATGTTTTGAAGCGCACAACAAGAAAAAACAGAGAAATATACAGAAAGTACTTACAAACATACAAAAAATATTTATATATATTTATATATAAGCACCATTCCAGGGAATGGGAAAACCAATATGCACAAAATAAAGTTCACTGAAGCACTGAGGGAAAATGGAACACTGAATAAAAGCAAGAAGAAACCAGACAGAGCTAAAATCAGGTGGAATGTAGGTTTCCACCTACAGGAAGTGCATCAAAGATGGAGGAATACTGTTGCTATCTCCTGCACCTATACAGCATGGGTGGTAAGATGTGGTCAGAATGTGGCAATTAAAGCACAGGGTTAGCTAGCTAGCATTCAGCTAATCCAGTTTCAAAACTTGCATGTGACAGAGACAGGTACATTGAGGTCAAAAATGTGTTTGTTTGTTTTTTTGTTTTTTTTTTTTGTTTTTTTTTTTAGAAATCCATTCTTTATTTTCTTAAATTTCTTTTATCCTTTCTATGCTAAATTAGTGTTTTATTTTGGAAACACAAATATTTAGAAAATATATTGTCCGTTCCTTTTTTTGGTTTCTGAGAAAATGAATGTGTTTATTATTTTTTCTGGTGCGTAAGTGAACAGTTTTAGCCAATAAAGCAGGCCGGGCCAACCTCAAAGCCAAACTTCTGTGATGGTCCACCGAAATCGTTGAACATGATGTCAACATATGGTATCTGCTCCACTTTTGGTGTGCTGATCTCGAGAACAGTCTTTTCATAGCCTTTTTTCAACTGCAGACAGGTGGGGAGAGAGGAAGGGACAAAGAAGAGGGTCAAGAAAAATAAATTAGGTGAAATTTGAACAAGAATACAGTCCCCTCTAAAAGTACAAGAATGGCAAGGCCAAAAGATCAAAAGATGAACATGAGAGTTTCAGCTTTCATTTCCTGATATTTACATCTAGATGTGTTAAACAACTTAGAACATGGCACCTTTGGTGGCAGACCAGCCAATTTTTTAGATGAGTAAGAGTATTGGAACTGATCGTTTTAAAGTAAATAACACTTCATATTTGCTGTCATATCCCTTACTGGCAATAACTGCATCAACCCACCGACATCACCATACTATTGTATTCTTCTTTGCAATGCTTTTCCAGGCTTGTACCACAGCTTTTTACAGTTGTTTGTTTTGGGGGATTTCCCCCTTCAGTCTCCTCTTCAGGAAATGAAATGCTGTTCAATTGGGTTAAGGTCTGGTGATTGACTTGGCCAGTCTAAAACCTTCCACTTTTTCCTCCTGATGAAGTCCTTTGTTGTGTTGGCAGTATGTTCTGAGTCAATAGATTAAATGCACTTCTCTGTAAATTGGCAGACAGAATATTTAAGTAGACTTCTGAATTCATTCTACTGATACACCATCATGAGTTACAGCATCAGTAAAGATTAGTGAGCCCATTCCAGAAACAGCGACATAAGCGCAAGCCATGACACTACTTGCCTGGCTGGTATGTTTTGGATCATGAGCAGAACCTTTCTTTCCTCACACTTTATTCTTTTCATCACTTTGGTAGAAGTTAACCTTGGTTCCAGAAGGTTTTACTCAGGTTTATTGTTCACTCAGGTTTGTTGATGGTGGAGTGGCTGGGTGTTTTATGTCCCAGGGCTCCCTCATATCTGTGTTACCTTCTGGCTCTCCCTTTTAGTTATGCTATTATAGTTTGTTCTACCGGAGTCCCTGCTTGCACTCAGCACACAATATACACTGTTCTTAACCATTACATGACATTGGGCATACCCAACAACCTGTCTGTCTGTCCATCCATCTGTCTGTCTCTCTCTCTCACTCTCTCTGTCAAGGTACACATGCCACTCCTGAGATGCTGACCTCTCTTGTTCTCCAGACCTATCAAATCAATCCTGACACTTTACTTCTGACTGGAGTTCTCATCACTTAACTTCTGTGGAGGATGGCCCCATATGGACATCCTAAAGATACACTTAGAAGATGTCTCTGAAGAATTAGTTTTGCTACGATGGCTTAGGACTACAATTGCCATGATAACTTTAGGACTGTAGTTGTCATAAACAGTTGTGCACTCAAGTCTCCATCAATGACCAGTTACACAATTGCACTTTTTGACCATATAGTACATGATTATAGAAGCAAGTTATTTATAATCATGCTATCTGTTATCACCCAAATGAGGATGGGTTCCATTTTGAGTCCAGTTCCTTTCAATGTTTCTTCATGTTTTCTCAGGGAGTTTTTCCATGCCACCACCACCTCAGGCTTGCTCATTAGGGAAAAATTCACATTTAAATTTATATTTTTTCTGTAGAGCTGTTTTATGACAATAGCCCCTTTTACACCGCTTGTTTAAGGTGGGAATCTTATGCCTTTATTCTGCCTTGCGTTCTGTGTAAAACATCCAAATGTAGAATGGGGGGTTTGTGTTGTTCCACTTCTAAGCCAGAACAACTGGTAGTAATAGACCTGGAATCGATGTCTGTTTAAAAGGGACAGCCGGCACAGTGGGACAGGGTTGTGATGTTTTTGACATTGACATCATTCTTTCAGACAGCAGTGCAAATTCAAACATCTCCATCTACAGCATCTATGGTCTTTACGCCTTTCTGCCTCAAATCCTACTTCTCTTCACTTTCTCCTCCAACATAATTCTAATCCCAGAAACATGTTGCTTGCACAAGTCTCTCCCTCTCTCTCTCTGTCTGCAAGCACAGTTTTCTGTGACAGACTTTTCCCCCAAAAAGCTGGCTTGGCTAAAGGACACAAACGTTACATATTGAGGCTGTTACTTCCCTTAAATGGGAATTATTTAATGGAAGTGATTACATGTTGCACGTGATGCTCAGCAACTTTGCTTGTGTTTGAAGAGGGATATAAAGGTGCGCAGCTAACAAAAGCTCTTCAACACTCAATTCACATGCTGTTTTAAAAGCAACTCCAGTATGCTCAGGGTATTCATATTTCTTATGCACAGATATGTCACCATACACATCAATGCTCCATTGTGACATATCATGTTACATTGAAATGTAAAAACACACACTGGCATGGCTTCATACTGCCTTTTGTCAGTCCTGTGTGCTGTGGTGCATGCACCTGAAGGTGCGCCTTGGGTTGCGCGCTCACCGAGTGAGCTCCAGCACGCACGCCGTGAACAAGGCGCACCTGAACTCAATTAGAGATCTATGTGTTTGGCTATTTAGGGACTGCGCTGATGCAAATGCAATGCTAAGTATTACGCTACGTTAAGTACGCATTACCGAGCCTTTCTTCCCGTGTTCCTAGTTTCTTTTGCCTGTTTTTCATTATTGTCCTCGTTTTGCCTTTGATGTACTGTTTGCGCCTCAACCGACCCTTTTGCCTGTTTTCACGTTTCTGATCTTGCCTGCCGATTTGGACTGTTTGCCTGTATTTGTATATATACGCACTGTATTAAACAACACTTCTGCACATATAGCCACCTCCCTGTACCTGACAGAATACTTTGCCATTCAATGGATGTCAAGTCAAGTTTGTTTGTATAGTGCTTTTAACAATAGACATTGTCCCAAAGCAGCTTTACAGAATCTGAATGA
>JANZLB010000004.1:20665684-20675877 GCA_026167865.1 Notarius quadriscutis | reverse complement strand
ATAACTTGTTTTAGTGAAAATAAGTACTAAAATGCACTAGAATGCAGGGTTTTGCGTGTTATTAAAATATTTTCGGGGGACGTTGCCTCGCCCCCTCCCATTGCCCCGCCCCCCTATTTCAGGGTTTTTTCCTTTGCTCCACTTTCATCTCTACAAAAAAATTAAAAATGTGGAAAAAGGAAAGTGAAAGTACAATATAAAAATGAAAAGGATACTGGAAAATTATTTGGAGAGAAAATAAAGATTAGTGATTAACGCCAACACTTGCGGAAAAAAAGACTCGTTGCAAACAACTCGGAAACCAGGAAGCATGTTGCCTCAGTAGTTTATTTGTCTGAAGTGATTTACAGAACATGGAAATTGTATATGTAATGAGGACATGTGCCCCCAGGGAATTGAGACTATGGCCTTGGTGTTGCTGACACCATGCTCTTGCATACAGATGTGAAAGGTAAAATAAAATGAACAGAACATATGGCAGTTAGCCTACAGTTATTCATCATGATAGATTTCATTGGGAAGCATGATGACTGAAGGATATTATATTATTTGATGACTGTATGTTGCATGATTGTAAAAGCATGGTTACTGTAGAATGAGTATTTTGATAGTATACAGTAAGACAAAGATTATTAAGAACAAAATATTAAAATATGATCTATGTGGTCATATCTCTAAAAACACAAATAGGGAACACTTCTGATATGCAAGACTTTGATTTGGTGAGTGTAGTCTCAAAAGCTCAGTCTTTTATTCAGCATTGGACTGAGTTTTGAATAAAGTTGTATAATGTGGTATAATTTTTACTGTTTCTCTTTATTGCCCTCTTTCAAATGTTTACATGCTGTTTTAAAAACTGCTGGCATTGTGTGCTGCTCTTTTTTTTTTTTTTTTTTGGTATAATGAGTGTTTACCTCAGAATATACTCATTGGTCTTCTGTGCCATGTTAGGAAGAAACGTCCACAACTCGCACACAGAAAATCCGAGAGACTCCCGAAGACATTAAGCAAGAGGCCATCATTAACTCGCTGGCATTCCATCCTAAAGAAGATCTCCTCGCTGCTGGAGATGTTGATGGAGACATATATTTGTGTGTTTCTTTTAAATCTGATATGGTGATATCTGAACTGTGCAATTTCTGGAACATCTGAAGCCACTTCTTAAAGTATTTACAGAGTGCAGTTTAGCACACGAGTGCTAACGCCTTACAACCCCACTTCCAAAAAAGTTAGGACACTGTGTAAAACATAAATAAAAACAGGATGTGAAGATTTGTAAAGCATGGAAACCTTATTTCATTACAAAAAATAGTACAAAGACAACATATCAAATGTTGAAACTGAGAAATTTAGTTTTTTGAAAAATATGTTCATTTACAATTTGATGATGGCAACATGTTTCAGAAAAGTTGGGACAGGGGCAACAAAAGACTGAAAAAATTGTGTAATGGTTTAAAAAAAAAAAAAAACTAATTTGGCTAATTGGCAACAGGTCAGGAACATGATTGGGTATAAAAAGAGCATCCCAGAGAGGCCGAGTCTGTCAGAAGTAAAGATGGGGAGCGGTTCACTGCTCTGAAAGACTGTGTGGGTAAACAGTGCAACAATTTAAGGATAACGTTCCTCAGTGTAAAATTGCAAAGAATTGGGCATCACATCATATATGGTACAAAATATATTTAAAAGATTCAGAGAATCTGGAGAAATCTCAAAGAGATGAGGCTGAAAACTGACATTGGATGCCTGTGATCTTCAGGCCCTCAGGTGACACTGCATTGAAAGCAGACAAGTGTCTGTAATAGAAATCACTGTATGGGCTCAGGAAAACACTTCAGAAAGCCATTGTCTGTGAAAACAGTTCATTACTGTTTTCAGCCACCTTCTCTGTGCCCAAGGTCTTTTACAATGGACTGAGGCAAAGTAGAAAATTGTCCCGAGTTCTGACGAATCAAAAATGGAAATTCTTTTTACAAAACATTGACCCCACATCCTCCAGGTTAAAGAGGAAGGGAACCGTCCGGTTTATCAGTGCACAGTTAGGGTGTATTAATGCACGAGACATGGGTAGATTGTACATCTGGGAAGGCCTTATTAATGCTGAGTGATGTACACATTTCTGAGCAATATGCTGCCATCCAGACAAAATCTTTTTTTCAGGGAAGGCCTTATTTCTTTCAGCAAGACGATGCCAAACCGCTTTCTGCACATAATAAAACTGCATGGCTCCATAGTAAAAGATTCCGTGTGCTAAACTGGCCTGCCTGCAGTCCAGACCTGTCTCCCATTTAAAACATTTGGCACATTATGAAGCGCAAAATACGACAAAGGAGACCCTGAACTGTTGAGCAACTGAAATTGTATGTCATGCAATAATGGGACAACATTTCTCTGTCAAAACTACAGCAACTGGTCTCCTCAGTTCCCAAACATTTACAGTGTTGTTAAAAGTAGAGGTGATGCAACACAGTGGTAAACATGCCCCTATCCCAACTTTTTTTGAAATGTGTTGCTCATATCAAATTTAAAATGAGCATATATTTTTTTCCAAAAACAATAATATTTCTCAGTTTCAACATTTGATATGTTGTCTTTGTACCATTTTCAATGAAATATAGGGTCTCCATGATTTTCAAATCTTCACATTCTGTTTTTATTGACAGTTTTCACAACGTCCCAACTGCTTTGGAATTTGGGTTGTATAATCTGAAAATGACCATGCTGACTACAAAAATGACAGGGACAAATCCATGAAAGAACATCCTCTCCATTTATTGGAGACCTGTTTCACTTATTCTTTAAAATGGGGCTTTCACCCCTTCTCCTGGACGGAGGCTTTTCTATCAGTTATCCCCAAGGAAAGAAAGGATAGGATGGACTGAAAAAGATATCGGCTGATTAGCGTTTTAAGTCCAGACGAAGATGTCCATCGTAACAAAGGTGATGGAAACTGTAATGCCCTTGTTAATAGATGAGGACCAAATAAGAGAGCCCTACAGATTATTGAGCAGATAAATAAAGAGAAAATTAGCGCTTTTATTCAGTTTAGGTGCTGAAAAAGTTAGCTGGATGGGAATTTCTCTACATAGGAATGGACAGATTTGGCTTTAGTGAAGATCTTATACACTGCATCCAGGCACTTTATTTTTCTCCTACAGAAAGAATAAAGGTTAATATTAGCCTTTGTAAAGCCATAACTCTGAAACATGGTTGCAGGCAGGGCTGCAATCTTTTCAATTGATTAATTGAACCTCTGACCCAAGCAATATGACAGGAGACAGAATTAAAGGGTATATATCCAAGAGGAAAGGAGTACAAAGTAAGTTTGTATGCAGATGATGTACTTGTTACAATCATGGATCCAAGTTCAGGTCTGCCTCTATTAATGAAACTGCTGGACAAATACGGGGTACATCCTTAATATACATAAAACTCAGGTTATGATATTCAGTTACACTCCTATGCAAGAACTCTTTGTAAGGTATCTGTAGGAATATAGCGGGTGGGTGGAGCACAGAAGTACGGCAGGCCAGAACTGAGTTCCAAAGAAAACTCTTTATTTGCACCTTTCAGTCGCAAATAGACACTCTCCCAGCCACACACGCATACACACACAAGTCATCTGGTTGGGGAGAGAGCTCCCTTCCTCTGTTCTCTCTCTCTCTCCTTTTATCGGCTGTGGTCACTGGGGAAGACACACAAACACAGGTTAACTCATATCAGGTGTAGTGATTCTGCCGCTTACCTTCCCTGACTCCACCCTCCATTCACAGACCGATGCTTGACCACGCCCCCGCTGCCACAATCACCCTATGGGATTCAGTCTGCAGTGTGATCTCTTCTATGAGAACCTCCAAGAGCCCAAGCCACCTGAACCCATCTGGGTAAGCTTTGTATTAACAGTCATTGCTGGATGAGCACGCAGATGGGTGGACTACCTGATTTGGGTTGAACACCCGTGCCTTCAAAGCTTTCTGACTTTCTCTGCCATGCTCAAGTTTATTTTCAATCATTAAAAAAGGAGGAACTCCATGAAATTTTCTGGGGAGGGGCAATCATGCCAGTGGCCGACTCAGCTGAGGTACCAGAATCTGTACCAGAATCCATGCCTGAACCCGTGCCAGCATCTGTTCCCATGCCAGCGTCTGTTCCCGTGCCAGAACCAGTGTCTGCTCCAGAGGTGGAGCCAGAGTCAGTACCAATGCCTGCTCCAGAGGCAGAGCCAGAGTCAGCACCAGTGCCTGCTCCAGCACCAGAGTCAGGGCCCACTCCAGTGCCAGAGCCTGCATCAGGGCCCACTCCAGTGCCAGTGTCGGTGCCTACTCCAGAGCTTACCCCAGTGCCAGAACCTGCATCAGAGTCTACTCCAGAGCCAGTGTCAGAGCCAGCATCAGAACCTGTGTCAGAGTCAGTGCCAGAGTTGACACCTGCGTCAGCTTTAGTGCCGGTGCCAGAGTTAAGGCCAGAACCTGAGCCTGTTCCTGAACCTGTGCCAGAGGACACTGGAACGACCTCTGCCTCACCTGGCCAGGAGGACGTCTGCATTTTCCTGCTGCTGCCCGGCCAGGAAGATGTCTGCGTTGTCCCGTCGCCAGGTCCTAACCCAGACCAAAGCAGTGCGCTGACAGAGCTCGAGCCTGTACCGGAGCCAAGTCCAGAGATCAAAAGAGAGCCATGTCCACAGTCTGAGCCAAGTCCAGAACTCGAGTCATTTCCTGAGCTTGAGCCCAGCCCTACTTCCAAGCCAGTTCCAGAACTCCAGCCTGAGTCATCTCCTGAGCTGGAGCCAGAGTTGTCACCAAAGCTCAAATTGTCTCCAGAGCTCGAGTTCAGCCCTGAGCCTAAGCCAGATCCAGAGCCCAAGCCTGAGTCATCTCCTGAGCTGGAGCCAGAGTAGTCGCTAAAGCTCAACTCATCTCCAGAGCTCGAATCCAGCCCGGAGCTTGAGGCCACCTTCAGTCCTGGATCTGAGCCTAGTCCAAGATCCAAGTCAGGTCCAGAGTCTGAGCATGATCCCGGCCTAGATTCCAAGTCTTTGGGAGGGGGTTCTGTCAGTCCTGCGTGCTGTGGCGCGTGCACCTGAAGGCACGCCTCGGGCTGCGTGCGCGCCGAGTGAGCTCCAGCACGCACGCCGTGAACAAGGCGCACCTGAACTCAATTAGAGAACTATGTGTTTGGCTATTTAAGGACTGCGCTAATGCAAATGCAATGCTAAGTATTACACTACGTTAAGTATGCATTACCGAGCCTTTCTTCCCATGTTCTCATGTTCCTGGTTTCTTTTGCCCGTTTCTCGTTATTGTTCTCGTTTTGCCTTTGATGTACTGTTTGCGCCTTGACTGACCCTTTTGCCTGTTTTCACGTTTCTGATCTTGCCTGCCGATTTGGACTGTTTGCCTGTATTTGTGTGTGTGTGTATCTGTATATATACACGCACTGTATTAAACTGGACACTTCTGCACATACATCCACCTCCCTCGCGTACCTGACACCTTTATTTGGTTCAGCATAAATCACTAAAGCTGGAATACTGAGGTGTCTTTCTTAAGCCAATATTATGGAATATCTATTTAAAAAAAAAGGGATAATATCTATGGTTAAAAGTACTATACAAATAAAATTGACTTCACTTTTGTGGCTCATCTCTGTATTCCTTGTGAATTCCAATTTGGCTTTCCCAATCTTCCTGCTGATAAGTGGTTTTCATCTTGTAGTATTGGCATCTATATTTCTGCTCTAGTCTTCTTTGCTCCTGGTCATGCCAACCACAGACTGGTAGCAGATACAGTATGTGAAGTTCTCGTGGGCTGAGGTACTTGGTAAGTGCAGGAACATCATTTGGACCACAAAAATTGGATTGCCCTCAGCATCCATTAAGACATCTGTAACTGCATAAAGAAACAAGCGGTCCAGCTTGCAGCTCAGGATATAGTGCCTTCTAGAGATTCCTTTGAAAATTATACATTTTTGTATTGGTTGTATATTGTATTGGCTATGCCCAATGCTTGTGCAATTTTCCCTCTTTTCTGATTCAAAATGGCTTGCTTTTCTCCCTTAGACAGTTCTCTAGTCTTCATGTTGGTTTATCCTTTTTAACAACAAATGCAGTCTTCACAGGTCAAACCCAGAGCTCCAACCAAGAGTGGATATCCAGAGCTATTAATTGTTTAAACAATCAATCAATCAATCAATCTAACAGGGCACACCTGGGCAACAAAAAACATCTGTCAGTTACATCTTCCAATATTTTTGATCGCTTGATAAATGGGTGCATTCTAATAAAAGGTGTCATGTTTGAAGTTATTTAAGACATTTTGATGTAAATATCAGGAACTGAAAGCTGAAATTCTGATCGACTGTGTCATATGCATCTTTTGATCTCAAACACAAATGTCCTCAATGTATAGCAAAAACCAAAGAATTGGCCTTGTTATTTTAATACTTTTGGAGAGGATTGAACATAAAACACTGCAACTGTCCTTCCATCACTACTTGAGGATTAAGTGTGATTTTGTACGGTTTTAGCTCACCGCACATCCATCTACGATGGCACTAATGTATGGATTGTTGTCATAGGACATCTCTTCATCATTGGAGCCCAGGAAGCGGATGGCCTTGTCATGAGTGTTTTGCTCCTGGTCATGCCAGGCCACGGACTGGTAGCAGTTATAGGTGAGGTTCTGCCGGGCTGAGGCACTTAGCAAGCGCAGGAAAGTCATTTGGACCACACCAATTGGACTGCCCTCAGCATCCATGTAGGAGAGCTGTAAGGGCAGAAGGAAACACAGGGTCCAGTTAGCAGCTCAGAATATAATGCCATTGAGAGGTTTATTAGAAAATTATACATCACACCTTTTTAGTTAGATGAAGGAAATATTTGAAGGACTCCCAAAAGCAATGAAGACTGAAAATTTATTGAGGCTAAGAGAACTTTAACCCTGATGTTTTGTAGAGAATCCATTTCTCCTAAGGTGTGTAAATTTCAGAAGGGGGTTGAATTTATAAAATGTCCAATAAACATTATTACTAGACCAAAAAACAAAAGCATTTATGTTTATTAATTAAAATAATCCAAGCAACAAACAAACAAACATGAGCCAGTATACAATCGACGGAGAAGATCAGAATTTCAGCGAAGGACTTCTGAAGCATGTCAAAATTGTGCTTATAAGGCATTCTCATCAAATTAGGTATCACACTGAAAAAACAACGTAAACTAAGCTGTTAAAGTGGATCTGGTTTTTTTTTTTTTTTTGTTCATCTGCAGTGAGAAGCATTCATCCTTAAACACAAAATATAGCAATGTTAAATAATAATTTATTTTCTCTCTGGTGTGATGTAACATTTGCATTTTAAGAAATATGCAAATGCTCGTTTTCTCCATACCAACCCATGTGAGTTAGAACACGCCCTTTCCTCCTTTTTATGTCTTACACACACACACACACACACACACACACACACACACACACACACACACACACACACACACACGACCTTAACTGTGATAGCAAAGCACAAGAAATGAACATGCTATGCATGCACACACCGTACTTACGTGTTTTCCTCATCATACACTCATTCACTGACCTTACACATGCAAGATGATATGAACTTGCATACTAACACACAAACACACAGACTGGACTCAGAAGTATTTCTGCACAGTTAAACTGTGTTAATTTTCTTTTGTCTTCAATCAGAATTGACTAAAGAATCTAAAAGTCACTACACTATCCAGTCGATGTATGTGTGTGTCTGTATATTGCCCATGGATTTTTCTGCTTTGTGTGGACTACCAGCACATGAAAACATTACCTTATGTTCAGAACCACATATCATCAGTGGCTGAACCCAAAAGCTATGCGAGAAAGAAGTGACGATGAGTCTCAAAGCCAAAAAATTGGCTATTTCCACCAGACTTGCCAGAGAGAATGGGAAACATGCAACGGTTTAGAACACTCAAAAGAGTGTACTGTGAAAGTGTTTCTCCAGTTTACAGACAGTGAGGGTGAAGACAGAAGCCTTTAGCCAAAATTAGTCACAGACAAGCTCCTGATCAATTTAGAGAAATTTTCCACCAATTACTCAAGATACTATGAGAGTGTTGTTATTTTTGTCACAGCTTTGAGTGACTCTTCTGCCCTCATCTCTCAGACTGGCCATAAGCCTGAGGACTCTGTTGCTGTCATAGTACAGAGAAGCTCATGCAATACCATGCTCAAACATGACCAGATCCCAAGAGCTCCAACTGCAGAGCTAGAACCATGCAGAACCACAGGGTTTCCAAGAGATGGAACCTTAGCACCACGGCACCTTGAAACCTAGGAACTTAGGACCTTCAGAACCTTGGCTCCTCAGAACATAAGAACTTTGGAACCACACAACTATGGGAACCTCAGAACTTTAGAACTGAGTAACCTCAGACCTTCAGAACCTCAGGACCTTGGAAAAGGAACCTCAGGAACCAAAGTCCACTCTCTTGGATCCTATCTTGGGCCTTTCTACTTACCATGGAACCCCGTTTGTAGCGACTATACCAAGTGCCTGGGCTGTCTTTGGGCCAGCGAGCCATTTTGCTCTGTAAAATAACAAGAATGGTTCAGGAAGTGGAAGGTAGATGGAGGGTCATGGAGGTGCTCTTACCAGTTTACCACGTTTGAATTCACTGTACCAGGAGCCTGGAGTCTCCTTCACCCAGGAGGTTAGCCTAGTCTGAGACACCAGAGCAAGAGAAAGAGTGGGAGTTTAAAAAACAGGGAACATGACCAAGAAAAACAGGGAAAGAAGAAGAAAGAAAAAGGAGAACACAAGCATATCAAGGCTCTATGATATGATATGGAGAGGGAGGATTAGGAAAAGTAGAAGAAAAAATACAAATATAACAAGAGCATGAAAAGAAAAAACAAAACAAAGATGAGACCAAAGAAGTTCAAGGAATTAGAAAAAAGGGTTTGGAGAAGTGCAACATTAAAAAAAAATTATACTACTTAATTAAGTCATTTTAAATCAGAGCATACATTCTGAGGTAAATAGTACTTGCAAAATTAGCAAACTGGTCCCCAAAACAGTTTTGCTTCTCTCCTAGCTCCTAACACATCGGAACCAAGCAGTCAAGAATATAAATATCTGGTACAGGTTTGTTAGAAACTAGGAAAGAGTAAAAATGTGAGCCGTCTGGGGCCCTCTGAGGACTAGGTTGGAAAACAGCGGTTCACGTTGTCGAAAATTAATTTGCATTATTAAATAGTATGATAAGCTATGATGTGTTATTTATTATATGCTGTGTTATTAATTACACAGTAGGTTGCTATTAAGGCTAGATATCGCCTGCTATCATTTATGATACTATCATTGTGCAGTACATCACTATTCATATATCTCAATTGGATCGAATCCTTCTGTTCAGTGGTCAGAACATAGCTCCAATGTGTTTATCATATCTCTGATAGTACCATTTTCAACAGACCAACAAAAGCAAACAATTATGATGTTTTTCTTCTGCATATTTGAAACTGGGATTTGATATTTGGGAGAACATTGCATCTCTTTACATATTTTGCATAGAACATTGTATCTTTGATTATAAAAGCCAATATGTTTCATGGCCTGAATAGACGTGTTTAAGGGTTTGTATTGTTTCCTGAATATTCAATTCTGGTGTAGCACATCTTATAAACAGTGTTACTCATATTTATTCAGGAGTATATGTTTTAATAAAGTCAAAATGCATTCATTGAATTGAATGCCATGGCAAATATGAGTAAATGAAAGAGAGTCACAAAAGTTTAGACTCTTTGGCTAACATGACCACACTCTCACTTCCCAGAAATTTGAAACCTGATTACTAAAGACAAACATGCAATTTATACATACACACATTAGACAACAGTGGTAATCTGTAGGAAAATAGGCCTACACATGGGACAGTGTGGCTTCACAAACTTCCTCACACTGATTGCAGGAAGTGTGACTTAATCAGTCTTTCACAAAATGTGGCTTATACTGAGGCTTTGGGCGGCATGGTGGTGTAGTGGTTAGCAGTGTCACCTCACAGCAGGAAGGTTCTGGGTTCGAACCCAGTGGCCGAAGAGGGCCTTTCTGTGTGGAGTTTGCATCTTCTCCCCGTGTCTGCGTGGGTTTCCTCCCACAGTCCAAAGATATGCAGGTTAGGTTAATTGGTGGCTCTAAATTGA
>JANZLB010000004.1:20379781-20394569 GCA_026167865.1 Notarius quadriscutis | reverse complement strand
TGCGGAGAGGCACTGCTTCTGGATATCGCATTGCATAGTCCACCAGAACTAAAATAAAGCAATATCCCCATGCTGACTGATCTAATGGCCCAATGAGATCCATCCCACTTCTTTCAAAAGGAGTCTCGATTAAAGGGAGAAGGCGCAAAGGCGCTTTTGGAGTGGCCACGGGATTTACTAATTGGCATTCACGGCACGCAGCACACCACCGACGGACATCCCCGCAAATCCCTGGCCAATAGAACTGGGCCATTATTCAGGCTAATGTTTTATCCTGCCCTAAGGTGTCTGGCCATGGGAATATGAGTTCCCGACGGCTCTTTGGGATTAACATCAGTGTTATTTTTTGCTAGTTTGAGTGTCCTGCATCACTCAGTATAACCTATCCTTAATAATAGAAAAGTAGGGGAAGGCCAACGTCATATTTGGCTGGAGAATTTGACCATTGATTACCCTCACTTGGTCAAATGCATGCCGCAGAGCCCCGTCTTGCGACTGCTCTTATGGGAAATCCCCAAGGGAATCCCCAAAAGAGGGAGGAGGGGTGGAGTGCTCCTCACTCCACATATTGCCCTGAAGCTGTGCTGACGTAGATGGCTCTGTGACAGCTTCTCCTGCCAATGCTAGTCCGGGGTCTTCCCCAGACAGATTACTGCAGGACCCACCCCTTACTATGTGCATCATTAACTCCTTAAATCCCGGCCAATCAGTCCCCAAAATCAGTGAGTGGGTGAGATGAGGGTTAACTTCCGCCTTTACACTATGCTTTTCACCCTGAAATAGAATGTGGATGGACACTAAAGGGTAGTTGTGAACATCCCCATGCACACACAACACCTTCACCACTCATGCTCTCCCCAGTGCCTCACCTTGCACCAGGCTTTGGTGGATTGAAGTCTGGTTACAGCCGGAATCCATCAAAGCCTGGTACGTATCCCCTTGGACACTTACCGGTATACAATACACTCCGGCCCAATCGAGGGCAGTTTCTGGTGCGTCGAGGACCCGGACCACCGCGCCCACCTCCATCACGGAGCACTGATTTTGGAGATGTCCCGGCTCCCCGCAGCACCAGCACACCGGCCCAGGCTCTCCCTCTGGTGCAGAGGGACATCACTCACCTGGGGGGAGAAAACACAGACAAGGAAGGGGAAAATGGGAGGACACCACAGGTGTGCCGGGCCAGCTGGGGGGGAGCCGGCCCCCACCTCCGTGGTGGGGGAATGGGGCAAGGATGAGAAACAGAGGGAGAGAAAGAGGAAAGAGGATAAGGAGAAGCATGTCTTCCTGCCATCAGAACTGCCGCCATGTGGTCCTCTGCCAGCTCGATGGCTTGATCCAGCAATGCTGGGTGATGACGACACTGGACCCACTCTGCCATTCCTTCCGGATGTCACGCGATGAACTGTTCCAGTGTTACCAGGTCGATAATTCCCTTGGCGTCGCAGTCGTCTGCCCTTAGGCACCGCCAGCAGGCGTCCTGGAGTTGTTGCCCGAATGCAAATGGTCGGCCGACCTCCTCCAAGTGCAGTGAGCAGAAGCGCTGCTGCTGTTGCTCTGGGGAGCAGCTGACACGCTGGAGGATGGCTCTTCGGAGGTCCGCGTACATGAGCCAGCTGTCAGCGGGGAGCTGCAGCGCGGCAAGCTGTGCCTCACCCGTCAGCAGGGGGAGGAGGTGCGCTGCGTGCTGTTCAACCGGCCTACCCCACGCCTCCGCTGCTTGCTCAAAGAGCATGAGGAAGGCTTCTGGATCATCATGCGGACCCATCTTTGTTAGGATGAGGTGGGGAGCATCCGCTCCGGTGGCAGTTGTGGACCCTGCTGATGCGAGAAGGTGCCAGAACGCCTGGCGGTCTTCTTGTTGGGCCAGCATCAAGGCTTCAAACCGTTGTTTCTGCTCTTTCCGGAGGGCGATCAGTGCTTGATGCTGGTTCTGCTGTGCTGTGGCAAGGGCATGGATGAGTTCTTTAAACGGCAAGGACTCCATGGGGCTGTTCCCTTCTGCACTCACGGGTTTTGGCACCACTGTAGAAACGGCCTGGATGTGGGTGGAGCACAGAAGTATGGCAGGCTGTTATTTGCTTATAAGTTTGCTTTTATTTTGCTTTTCAGCACAACTCTTTTCATTGGGGGGACACACACTCATACACACACACTCATACACACACAGAGTACTATCGTGTTCTGGTCCCTGATCTCCCCTCCTCTATTCCTCTCGCTCCTTTTATAGGGCACCATCACTGTAAGAGACACACAAACACATGTTAATTGACAACAGGTGTAGTGATACGACCACTCACCTTCCCCAACTCTGCCCTCCATTCACAGAATGATGCTCGGCCACGCCTCTGCTGCCACAGTTGGAAGTATCAGTAAGTCTCATGTCCAGCTACCAGCCCGAGTCTAACGGCCAAGTGGAGAGAGCAAACCAGGAGATTGGCTGCTTCCTGAGAATATATTGCATGTGAAACCAGGGGGACTAGGCGCACTTCCTACCTTGGGCCGGGTATGCACAAAACTCGCTCAAACACTCAGCCACCCAGCTAACACCATTCCAGTGCATACTCAGCTACCAGCCGCCCTTGTTTCCCTGGGATGATACACCCAGCCAAGTACAGGCCATCGACGACTGGTTTTGACAAAGTCAAACCATCTGGGAGGAGGTCCACCAGCGTCTGGAAGTAGTCAGCGCCAAGTACAAGGAGTATGCAGATAAACATAGAGGTGAGACTCCCGACTTCCTCCCTGGCGACAGGGTGTGGGTAGCCACAAAAAGCTTGAGAGAAATGAACACCTGCAAGAAGCTCCAGCCATACTACATCGGGCCCTTCAAGGTCTTGCACCGAATCAATGACGTGTCATACCGTCTTGAACTCCCACCTCACTGTCAAATATCCCCTACGTTCCATGTTTCACACCTCAAACCTGCTATCCTGGGGCCTCTTGCCCACAACTCACCAGACCAGGAATACTCTGCACTCAACCTTAAGGGAGACCCAATCTATCAGGTAAACAAGATCCTCGACTCCAGATGACAAGGAGGCCAAATTGAGTACTTGAGTACTGGTGGGTCAATTGGGAAGGATATGGACCTGAGGAACAAAGTTGGGTTAAGTCCAAGGACATTCTCGACCCACTCTTGAAGCAAGAGTTTTATGCCCAGTATCCTAACAAGCCAGCACGCAGAGGTGGAGGTTGTCCTAGAAAGAGGTAGCTCCTTGGGGGGTTCTGTCAGTAATCCCGGTGTGAAGATGCAGACGACAAACACTCAGGACTACAACTTCCATGACACACAGCGCCCTCTGTCCCCAGCCTACTGAACTACAGCTGTCACGCATTTCCTTAATCACCGCTTCTGCTATTTAAGCCACTCATTCACACCACTCCAATACGAAGTATCGTCCTGCCATTTCAGTACATACTGAGCCTTGTATCTTTTCTGACTGTCTCTAGCATTTCATGACCTTTTGCTATTTCATCTCTGTTTTTGTTCTTTGTCTTTTCCACATCACGTTGTTTGCCGATTGCCTGACCCTTGCTAGTTTACCGACGGCAATTTCAATCACGTTTTGGCTTTGTTGACAGTCTGCTGATCTGCTTCCTCTGTGCATACATCAGTATGTGACTGCACTCTCACACAAACCTTCTGTTTATTTCCAATTTTAAATACAAAAAATCTAGATTTTCAATGTGGTCTCAGACTTTTGAACCCTGCTGTATGCTAATTATATATATGGAATCATGATGGTTCCTTATCGTACAGAACCATCTCTAATCTGGCTAATTTGTGGAGGTAACAAGGAAAGTATGCAGTATTTATTGCAAATATTATATTACGCATCAATTTGTATTCTTATATAAAATATGACAACAAAAAACGTTTGTCTTTCTCCCTCTATCACCCTCCCTAACTCACTTTCCTTGTTACTATACAGTATCTTAAAATCATAATTAGAGCTCCTTTTAAATGTGTTTGTTTTAATGACTTTGTTTTCTTTAAAGATTTTTTTCAATTACTTTCAATGGTTTAATACATAATTTATTACACAAAATCAAGCAATTTTACCATTTTTCCACGTTTATACATTTTCCAATGCACTCACGTTCCTTCTCTTGCCACCACTAATGGGTGTCTGGAAGCTTCTCCATGACTAATGGAAAAAATGTCAGAGGATGGTTTTTTTCCAGCTTTTAAAACCTCGAAACACCCCCACCACCCTCAGTACCCAGAGCACAGCGGTTTTTATGAGAAACACTCACTGCTGACTCCACTGACTGTACACAGACAGAGAGGAGAAAGGGGGGGAAGAAGTACAGAGGGAAGGGGCCAAGAAGCCATAGCACTGTCAGAAACCTTTCTGTAGGAATAAGGAATTTTTTTTTTCACAATTTCGACTTCTGGCCATTATTAATTAATTATTTCTTTCACTCAGTCTATGATCTCAGTAACCTTTTATCATTCATGTGTCTTATCCAAATTCTCTCTCCCTAACTCTCAGCAGTTGAACATGATTCTCAGAATTCTGAGAACTCAGGGTTTTATGGGCTTGGAAGGTAGCAGTGGTTCCAGTTTCATCATCAGAAAATTTTGAGGGGAAGAGGAATTAAAAAGTTGGAGGATAAGTGGTGAAGGGACAACTAGAAAGGGTCACTTATTATACATATGCAGTGAACAAAGACATACTGATGGACTCAGGGAAAACTGGTTCATTCATTGTTTCAGACTGATAATTATTTGATTACCCATGTCAGGTACAAGGCAGGCGGATGTATGTGCAGAAGTATATATTTATTTACAGTGATGGAGATTATATACAAACGTGAAAGCACACAAAGGCAAACAATTCAAATCGGCAGGCTAAATCCAAAACATTAATCAGGCGAGGCACAAACAGAATATCAAAGGCAGAGTGAAAAACAAGAACGAGGAACAGGCACAGGAAACCAGAAACAGGAAACAAGGCTTGGTAATGCGTACTGACATGGTGTAATACTTCACACTGATTGTGCATCAGAATAGTCCTTAAATGGGTGCACATATAGCTCCTTAATTAAGTTCAGGTGCCTGTCATTAACAGTGTGTGTGCTGGAGTCCACTCGATGCGCGCAGCCCAGGGCACGCCTTCAGGTGCATGAGCCACAGCACGCAGGACTGACAGAACCCCCCCCCAAAGAGCAAAAATCCATCCTGCTTGGCTCCAGTGGGGGCTCAGGTTCAGGCTCAGGACAAAATTTGGACTCCTGACTTGCACTGGTTTCAGGCTCTGGAGATGACTCGGGTTCAGGACTGGACTCGGGCTCGAGCTCTGTACTGGACTTGTGCTCGAGCTGTGGAGATGACTTGAGCTTTAGGCTGGACTCTTGCTCCAGCTTAAGAGATGACTCAGGCTTGAACTCTGGATCTGGTTTGGACTCAGTGCTGGTAGTGTGCTTGAGCTCAGGGCTGGACCCGAGCTCTGGACTGGACTCTGGCTCCATCTCAGGAAATGACTCAGGCTTGAGTTCAGAAACTGGCTTGGACTCAGGGCTGGAAGTGTGCTCGAGCTCTGGACTTGACTTGGTGTACGCGCCACAGCGTGCAGGACTGACAACCCATGGTTATGGTTTCACATCATAGATATTAGGACAGATATATGGTTCATTATTTGTATTATAGTATTTTAATGTACTGAATTTTGAAAAACTACATCTGTTGTAATAACGTATGATTTTACCAAATGTTGAGACTTTATAAAGATAATAAAAACAAGTTCAGCCAAATATTGTTGTTTCTGTTCCCCATTCCTTTAAAAGTCAGAAAATGCTATTTTTAGTCAGAAAAAAAAATACAAATTGAAATACAAAAAACAAAATTTTAAATAAGTTTGAAAATGTTTGATCACTGGTCTGTACACTGTGTTGAAAAATGTTAAACTGCTACGACATAAAGTAATGACCAATCATAATTCCTGTGCCAGTAATGCAATAGAGAGCACCACTTCCAGTCAGACTACAAACATGGCCAATCTGAACTACAACAGCCAAGAACCACAGCACCCTCTATCGCCTGTCTATTAATTACACCTGTCTCTCATTTCCTTGTTAATCAGCCCATGCTATATAAACAACTCTCTGACACTCAATCGATCATTCAGTGTCTTACCTGTCATACCAAGCCTTGTTATTTTGCCTGAGGGTCGTGGTCTCGACCCTCGTTATTGTCTCGTTCTCGTTACTCTTTAGTCTAGCCCTTATTACTCTGTTCTTGGTAAAGAACAGCACCAAGACCCTTCAAGCTTGCATCTACATGCAGGATGTATGGCTTTTGTGGATTGGCAAATACCAGAACAGGCGCATGTGTCAGACAGTGAATTATATGATGAAACGCATCTGTGCAAGATTTGTCCCATCTTTCCCCGAAAGGCTCCGATTCCTTCAAATAGACTGTTTACATCTTGGGCATACTTCTTTCTCTTCTGAGTTGGAGCGTAGCCTTTGGTGAGTTCAGTTAGTGGTCTTACGATTGCAGAATAGTTCTGAATGAAACGGCGGTAATAACAGCAAAATCCTAAGAAAGGTTGTAATGTCTTCAGGTTTGTTGGCATTGGCCATGTAGTGACGGCCTCAATCTTGTCTGGATCTGGGGCGACGCCATCCGCCGACACAATGTGCCCCAGATACTTGACCCTCGGCAGACAGATCTGGCACTTGTCAACTGAAAGTTTCAGCCCAACTTGGCACACAACATGAGTGTCACCATCCGGGGGTAAGATCAAAGGGCCAGGACCCATCCATCTGACATGGCCAGCCTCATCATGGACTGGGACAGCAACATCCCAGAGTGCAGGTTGATCTTCCTTGACACAAACATGAAGGCCTAATGTTTGGGCGACATCAACGCCATGGTCTTTGCATTGACTAACCAAACGTCTAACATGGCTCGCATTGGTGCCCACAATGACAGATGTCTTATCTTCAGTCCTGGGGTTAGGACATATGAGAGCTAGGACAGTTACAGCCTGAGCAGTTCCTAACACCTCAGCTGGATACTCCACATCAACTACCACATAGCCCCGGTAAGGGTAGCTAGCTCCAGACTCACTTAAACCCCACAGGAAAGACCAGATATGGACTGAATAGGGATATCAGACAAGTATTTCTGGTACCCGTGCTCAAAAATGATCATCACCTGAGAGCCACTATCTAATAAAGCAGTGCAGGGCTGCCCATTAACCTTCAGTGGCACCAGGCTAGGGGGCCCTACCAACCCATCAGGAATACACACCCTCTCCGACTAGTCAGCAGTACTTTTCTTAACTGCACAATTAACTGGACTAGCTGTGGCATCACTTGACAGCGGGTGGTTCTTTGACAGCTTCAGGGTCTGAATAAGTCTCTTGATAACTTTAGCCTGGTTTTCTGGGCTTTGGCACTTCCCTGCAAAATGCCCATTCTCACCACATCGATAACAGAAATGTTCCTCCACCACTTTGGACGATCTTTGTGGGAAGCTGGTTACTGGTCTTGAGGTGTTCACAGCTGAAACCACCGCTTGAGGTTCAGCAACTTTCTTTGTGACTTTCTGTTGCAAGCACTTCATTTGTTTTTTCAAATCTGCTCTCACTGTCTGAACTACACTCACTACACTACATTTGTGGGAGTCTTCTCAATGCTAGCTGACGTGTCTTGAGATGGCTTAGACACGACAGCAGCAACTAAGGCCTTAAGCTCTCTGATCTCAGACTTCAAGTTTTGAATTTCAGTCTCTTGGACCTCAACATTCTGCTTTACATTTGCACTTTGTATAACCGGGGTAATCTTTTTCCGTGAGGCCTCATATTCCTCCTCTGTGCATATCTCCTTTAACAACTGGAGAAAGGTCGGGGGCTTTGCTCTCCTCTCTCTCAAACAAAGGTTCACTAACATCAGATCAGATGCTACGGCACCACGCAACAACTGTTCGAGTCTTGCTTTATCTGCACAACCACGGGGGAGACCATCTCTCTGCACAACCCTGTTCAATGACTGTTCTAGATGTCTGAGGTAGTCAGACAGCTTCTCACCTGGTTGTTGCTGCAGTAAGCGAAATGCAAAATACAACTCTTCTCCTGACTCTGCTGTCCCAAAAGCATGCTCAAGTGCCTCTAAGCAGTCTTCAGGGCTCACATCAGGATCACTGGCTCGTGCTGCTTTTACAATGTCAAACGCCGGGCCTCAAAGACTTTCCATCAGCCTCCGCCTCTTCTCTTTGCGAGAGCAGTCACACTCTTCCACCATGAGCCGCACTTGACCCAACCAGTGGTCAAACTACTCTTCTCCAGCTGGAGTGGGCAACAACCTAGAGAACGTACGTAGGCGGCGATAACTTTCATGCTCACTGGAGGGCTTTGATGTCTTGTCAAATAAATCACTCACAGCCCGCAGAATGGCCTCTGTCAATTTAGCAGTCTCTTCAGCAGAGAACAATGAACGAAGGTTTTGTGCGCACTCGCCTTCAGCTTGCCGCGGGCTGGGCATATGAAATTGTGCTTTGGCTCGTGTAGTTTCATCTGCTATTACGACAAACCACAGCCCTCCACCATGAATAGGAAACACTTCAAAGGGAACCCTTTCGCCGTGTACAGCTTCCTTACATTCACACAAGACAAAGTATCGGTTTCATCTCACATTGAAAATTCGGCCTCTGACACACACACGTCCCAAGCACTTCACTGTTTGCATTGTTTCTTCTATTGCACTTGTACCTACATCTTCTTGAATGAGCACCATGACTGTATGAGCCTCATCTAAAGCCTCACCACGGCACCATCCCTTTAACTCTGATACTAGCTCTTCTAGATGTTCCATATTAGCTTATCAGTTAGCACTATTTAAAACTTCAGAATGCAAATTTTTAGTACTAAAATGGGTTAGCTTATTAATTAGCACTGCGCATCTTCAAAATGCTAATTTTCAGAAACAAAATATTCGAAAAGAAACCCACACTATAATCCCAGCGGTGCCTCCATTTGTGTAGCGCCTCTCTAGAGTGTGCTGACTATTGTGAGAGGTGGCTAACCCGTGTTCTTTAAAATATATATAGCTTGGGGTTTCACTTATCAACTTGGTGTCAACCTAATGTGTGTAGAACTACTCTCTTCTTAATTAACACTTTTACCCGTTACACCTTTAAACTTAGTAAACTGCATGAATTACCCAAATATACTATGCACACATGCATCAAACAAAGTTTAACTATTTACTTAAAATTAGATTTACATATATACATTCAAGCAATATGCTTCAAAACACAAAATATAATTTTTTCTTTTCAGTTCAGTTCACTTTCAATGCAACAAAAAAAAGTTTCACTTCAGTAGCAATAGCAAAAATAAAACTCCTAGGCTAAACCTTATCCTAAAGCTGGCAGTTTATAAACCTAAACTGAAATATTACCAAATAAGCGAAAACAAAAAGGGTACCCAACCAAAGCAAGGTGTCAGAGAGATGCAGGCCTGTGGTGTGGCTCGGGAGTGGAGAGACCTAAAACAACATGGCCGCTTCACGCTGTGGCGCAAGAAATAAAACTCACTGCTGCTGTCGCCGTCAGCCTCTCGGTAGCCTCACAGCGCTGGGGTTAACAGGCGTCGTCGTCACAGCTAAACGAATGTGTCGCCGAGGATCGGAATCCACTGGTTTGAACGCTGAAGTAGGGTCGGACAGGCCACTCACTTGCACAGTCCAAGTAGAACTCCAACGAGCTAAGTTGGGTTGACTAGCATTCACGGTATCCTCATGGGATACCATGCGGGATTAGCATGCCGCGATAAACATCTCACTCTGGATGCTCTCATTGATCTCGCCATTCGGCTAGACCACCTGTTATCCAGCCGCCCATCCCTCTGGGAAGAAGCCAAGCCTGCCATGGCCTCTGATTCTCCTTCTCCCATGGAAGTTTCTCATGCTCATCTGAAATGCTTTGAATGAGATCGGAGAAAGAAGGAGGGCTTGTGCTTCTATTTCAGGAGCTCCCTCACCCAATCACCCAGTGTCCTGTCCACCCGCCATGCACCAGCTCTGAGGAGACCAAGGCTGATTCAGTGAGTCCCATGAGATCACTAAGAGCTTGATCTTTCAAGCTTCCAGTATTAATGAAACGGTCTTCCTTTACCCACGTGCTCTCTGCATTTATCAACTCAGGGGCAGAGGGAAACTTCATCACCAGCTCAGTCATTCAGAGCTTCAATCTGCCCACATACTTGCTGCAGAGCCCACTCAGCATCCAGTCTATTGATGGAGACCCCACAGGGGAGGGCCTCATCACCTCCCGGACCGCTCTCATGCAAATTTAGGTGGGAGGTTTTCACTCTGAACAACTCTCTCACTCCTTGTCACAGCTACCAAGCATCACCTCATCATCCTGGGCTATCCATGGCTACAGCTTCATGACCCACTCATCTCCTGGCAGAACAAGGAGATTCTCCAGTCGTCCCTGACATATTTCCAGAACTGCCTCCAATGTCCTCAGTTAAATCTTTCCTCCATCTCCATAGACAGTCCTCACCCTGACTCCCTGGAAGGGATCCCCACAAGTTACCTGTACCTAGGGGAGGTCTTCAGCAAGAGCAAAGCATGTGGCCTACCCCCACATCATCCATATGATTATGCCATCAACCTCCTTCCTGGTACTTCTCCCCCACGCAACTGCATTTACCCTCTGTCCCAGAATGAACAAGCTGCTATGGAAGAGTACATACAGGAGGCCCTCAAGCAAGGGTACATACGCCTGTCCACTTCACCAGCTTCAGTGGGATTCTTTTTCATGGAGAAGAGAGGGGGTGGACTTTGTCCATGTATAGACTTTCGAGGACTCAATCAGATATCAATGAAATACCTGTATTCACTTCCACTTGTGCCCTCTGCATTGGAACAGCTCTGCAGTGCCACAAATCTTCTCCAAGCTTGACCTACATTAGTGCCTATAACCTGGTCCACATCCATGAGGACGATGAGTGGAAGACCACCTTCAGTACCAGCGCTGGCCATTTTGAGTACCGGGTCATGCCTAATGGCCTCTCTTCGGCGCCAAGCATGTTCCAGTGCCTCAATGTGCTGCAAGACATGTTGGGGAGGTATGTCATAGCTTACATCGATGACATCCTGATCAACTCCCCTGACAAAGAGAGTCATCTTAACCATGTTCAATCAGTACTCAAGCGCCTGTCTAAGAACCATCTCAACATCAAGGCTGAAAAGTGTGAATTTCACATGCGTAAGATCTCCTTCCTGGGGTATGTCATCAGTGCTGAGGGGGTCAGCATGGACCCCTCCAAGGTAACTGCAGTGACATCCTGGCCTGTACCCACCTCAGTGAAGGTGGTCCAACATTGCCTAGGCTTCACAAATTTTTATCATTGTTTCATTAGAGGGTTCAGCACCCTCGTGGCACCCCTGACCTCCCTCCTAAAGAAGGGACCCAAATGCCTCCACTGGAACCCCACAGCCAAAGAGGCCTTCAACCAGCTCAAAACAGCTTTCACCACAGCTCCTATTCTTCAGCATCCGGACTCGACCCGAACTTTCATGGTCAAAGTGGACGCCTCCAAGATTGGTGTAGGAGGGGTTCTCTCTCATGCTTTGTTGAAAGGCCCAAGCTCCACCCAATAATGTTTTTCTCCAAAAAGCTCACTCCAGCAGAGAGAAACTATGACATCAGGAACCGAGAGCTACTGACCATCAAGCTTGCCTTAGAGGAATGGAGGCACTGGTTCGACACACCCCTTTGCCATTTTGACTGATCATAAAAACCTTGAGTATCTCAAGAAGCTAAAGAGACTGAACCCACACCAAGCCCGATGGGTACTGTTCTTCACCTGTTTCAACTTCATGATATCCTATCGCCCTGGCACCAAAAACACCAATGCTGACACCCTGTCACGCATTCTTTAGCCCATCTCTTCATGACCAGGAACCTCATCCCATCCTGACATCTGAATGCTTCATCCAGGTGATCACTTGGGACCTTGACAAGGAGATAAGGGACTCACAACCACAGAATCCTCCAGTCAACTGCCCACTGGGCCGCCTGTACATCCCTAATCATCTCAGCAGCAGACTTATCACATGGCCACACACTTCTCCTGCCACTGGTCATCCCAGCAGCCATCGCACCCACCAACTGCTGTGAAACAAATACTGGTGGGAAAACATACTGACTGAGATCATTTGTTTCATCTCTTCATGCACTGAGTGCACTCAAGCCAAGGTCCCTTAAACTCCTCCAGCTGGCCAACTATGCCCTCTTCTTGTGCCTCAGAGACCATGGTCCCACCTGGCAACTGACTTCATCACTGACCTGCTGCCATCCTAAGGTGACTCCACAGTTTTGGTCATCATTGACCACTTCTCCAAGGTGCTGAGACTCACCCCATTATCCAGCCTACCCACAGCATTTCAGACCGCTGAATTATTGTTCCAGCATGTGTTCTGATACTTCAGCATCCCAGAAAACATAGTCAGTGACTGTGGCCTTCAATTCATCTCTTGTCTGTGGGCCAGCTTCATGGAGTGGCTAGGGGTCTCAGTGAGCCTCACTTCAGGATATCATCTCCAGTCAAATGGCCAAGCAGAGAGAGCCAACCAAAAAATAGGATGTTTCCTCAGAATCTTCTGCATGCGAAAGCAAGGGGACTGGGTCCAATTTATCCCATGGGCTGAATATGTGCTAAACTCTCTCAAGAACTCAGCCACACAACTTACACCCTTCCAGTGTATGCTCAGCTACCAACCTCCCCTGTTTCCTTGGGACAACTTTCCAGCATGGGTACAGGCCATGGAAGAGTGGTCCACCCATAGCCAGTTGATTTGGGAGGAAGTTCACAAACGCATCATGCCAGTTAATACCAAGTACAAGGAATATGCTGATAAGCACCAGAGCAACAACCCCAAGTACTCTCCTGGTGATCTGGTATGGGTGTCCACCAGGGACCTTAGGGAACCCAACACATGCAGAAAATTACAGGCATGCTACATCGGACCGTACAAGGTGCTCCGGTGCATAAACGAGGTTTCCTATCGACTTGAGCTCCCATCTCACAATCATCTGTCACCCACTTTTCATATCTCCTGCCTCAAACCCTCCATCCAGGGTCCCCTGTCAGAGAACATGCCCACCCCTGACCACCCGTCTCCTGGCCCAGAAGGAGAACCCATCTACCTTGTAAATTGGATCCTAGACTCTAGATGTAGAAGAGGCCAGCTAGAGTACCTAGTAGATTGGGAGGGCTATGGACCAGAGGAATGGAGCTGGGTGGGAGCTAAGGACATCCTAGACCCACTCCTTACTCAAGAATTTCACAACCAACATCCCGACAAGCCTGCACCCAGAAGGAGGGGGCGTCCTAGGAAGAATGTAACTCCTGGAGGGAGCTCCTCGGGGGGGGGGAGGGGTTCTGTCAGTAATGCGATAGAGAGCACCACTTCCAGTCAGATGACAAACATGGCTGATCTGAATTACAACACCCAAGAACCACAACACCCTCTATCACCTGTCTATAAAATGATGGAGACCTTTTTGTGTGGAGTTTGCATGTTCTCTCCATGTCTGCATGTGTTTCCTCTGGGTGCTCTGGTCTCCCCCACAGTCCAAAGACATGCAGGTTAGGCTAATTGGTGGCTCTAAATTGACTGTAGGTGTGAATGTGAGTGTGAATGGTTGTTTGTCTCTATGTGTCAGCCCTGCGATGACCTGGTGACTCGTCCAGGGTGTACCCCGCCTCTCGCCCATAATCAGCTGGGATAGGCTCCAGCTTGCCAGCGACCCTGTACAGGATAAGCAGTTACAGATAATGGATGGATGGTTATTTGTGTTGTGGAGAGATCACCTAATGATACAACATTGGGAGTGTTTGAGATGCTGAGGCCTAGGATTGTAGCCAGCCTGGCCATTACCTCTGAGCAAAATGTGTGTATGATAGAGATGACCAAAGCGAGTGTAGGTAGTCGTCGCTTGCGTTTGAGCAGGGTTTGCAAGCGTTGCCATTTTGTAGGCCTATAAGACAGAGTTTATGTGTATTAATATGAACTCTATGTTGTATTTTACATTGTATAAGTTGAGTTTTAGTATTTGAAATGGGTTATTGCATATCAATTTCCAGTCAGTTGCAGAGACTTCTGCTTTAAGCCTGGAAGACCGTTTTGCAGTAGGGACTGATGTTATGGTGTCTTGCAGTTGTAGTAAGTTATATATGTAGGTGACATATTTTGCTTCATTTTTTCAAGTTAAAGGAAAAGAGAAGGTATTGGACAGTTATTTGTGTTTACTTTGCTCTGAATTACCTGTTTAAGTTGGATATATTGGTAAAAACAGTATTGTGTAATTGTATTTCTTTTGAATTGGGTCGAATATCATGAGCAGGCAACCTTCGAATTGATGTCTCCCAAAAAAGTTGTGATTTTACCTTATAAAGCCATTATAAAATACTTTTGAAAAGAGCAAGAAACTTTAGCAGTAACTAAAAACTGGTCTGCACTAATAAGTGGTCTGGCAATGGGTAATAAATAGCCCATGTGTAGCCACTGTATATTGTCTGGGAGTAACTGTACTCTATGGACTTGTATTAATTATTAAGATAATTTACACTTAACTTACTCTATACTTAAAATGATTTTATCATCTGGGGGCGGCACGGTGGTGTAGTGGTTATCACTGTTGCCTCATAGCAAGAAGGTTCTGAGTTCCAGCCAGTGGCTGACGAGGGCCTTTCTGTGCAGAGTTTGCATGTTCTCCCCGTGTCTGCGTGGGTTTCCTCCGGGTGCTCCGGTTTCCCCC
>JANZLB010000004.1:19603596-19613811 GCA_026167865.1 Notarius quadriscutis | reverse complement strand
ACCGGAGCACCCGGAGGAAACCCACGCGGACACGGGGAGAACATGCAAACTCCACACAGAAAGGCCCTCATCGGCCATGGGGCTCGAACCCGGACCTTCTTGCTGTGAGGCGACAGCGCAAACCACTACACCACCGTGCCGCCCCACAGTAGGTTTGATTTTTCTAATAGTTTGTCCATGAAAGGAGCACATTCCACCAATCAGGGTGCAGGTTGTGGAAATGTCATCACACTGCTGCAGGCTTGGTGGAGTCTCTTGTTAATTTTTTTATGTCTCAAAACCTAACTCTTTTTTGACAAGGGCAACAAAAATTATAAAGGTAATGACTTTAAAGACCATGTCCAGAAGAAAAATAGGAGAGTCACTCAGCAATGAAAACAGTAGTTGTACAGTCCATAGTCTGTAGCCTACTTAGTGATGTGGTGAAGCTTGCTATCAGTCTCAGCAATTTCAGAAGAAAACAGTGGAACTCCCTGTGTTCTCTCTGACTTCTCAGGATAGGCTGTACCCCAAATCTCACCCCCTCTTTTTTTGTAAAAGAATAAACACCAGCTCATCACTGACAACGCCATCATCACATAATTGTTTTGTGGATTTTTTTTTGTTTAATGGGAATTTTAATATTGCCTTAATTTTGTCAGTGATTTTTTTTTCACAATTTCACATTATTTATTTGTGCCACTCTATATGTGTAAGGATCTTAAAACCGGATGATTAAACAATGGATTTGTAATATCTTCCACTTGTTCCACATGATGTTTAAGTTGTGAGCAAATTGATGTTTTAAAAATGTTTTTCTTTTTGTCAATGAACACAGCCATTGTTTCAGGGTTTCCCATTATGGCACAATGTTGCCTCAAGGCAATAAATTCAAAACTACCTCAAAATTAAAAATATGAAAATTCGAAGAAAAAACACTAAGTATTCTATTGTAAGTTGAAAAAAACAGTGTACATAAACTTTTTTTCACCCAATGCATACCATATAATGTTATTAAACTATTGGTTCTCATTCAGTAGGCCTATGTTTGCATACACACTAATATTTCACTATTATTCAGAATATAATAATATTCAGAATTTGATACCAGTCATGCCAACAGTATATTCTGTTTGGATAGTCATAATCAGTCATAATTTTGCCTTATTTAGCATTTTCTGATTAAGACAATGTTATGATATGCCAATGTTGTTCAGGTTTTAAAAGCAATCTTTGGACATGTATACAGTGCATTCGGAATACGCGTCTCAATTAGTATTTTTATTTTTTATGGCAGTTTGCGATGCACGGTTATGGACAGTTCTGTGTGTTGAACACAAACTAGTTAGACAATCTGAGAATGCACAGCTGCATGTAAACAGAAACATTAGTGGGATTCATTTTCATCAGCCATATAAACAGTTTGTAGGAATAAGGCAATTGTATTTCCGAATAAGGGCAAAAACTTAAATATTTTGTGCATGTAAACGTAGTGACTGATATTCCTAAGTGTGTTAATGATTGGCTATTTAGGTGTACTGTACCTTTAAGTGAGCTCTCCATGGTAAGTAGGAAGCGCGGCTGCTCGAGAACGTGCATTTTCTGCGCGCGTCAGTGCCGTGTGGAGACATAAAAATAATAATTTATATAATTTTGCAAGTCTCTTCGAAATTACAATAACAGCACATGAACGCTAGCGTTCGATCAGTCTTCGGGTAAGCATGTCGAATTTGTTCTGTATTTTTTGTGTATTCTGCTTCAGTTTGATAATGTTTACGATACAAAGGGGGTCCAGAAAATGAGCCGGCTGACGAGCGGAGAGGCCCGTGAAGAGCCTTCCGTCCTGAGGCTTCCGCCCCTCGCTAGGACGTGAAGAAGTTGGTGTCTTCGTTTCATATTTTAGTCGTTTATTACTTAGATAGCTACAACAGACTCCAGACACTGTACTCTTATCTGACGGGTTGCTTTTCGAAAGGAGGTAAGCCGATCATAAATGTGCAGGTTTCAGTACGCGAATTTGCAGCGGAACGGAAGCCGGTTCCTCTACGGTGTCTCTTAGCTCTGCTGAGCGGCGAGGGGCACAGCTTGAGCCGCTAGCGATGCGGCGACAGCGCGGTGCGAGGCTCGGGCTTTAGAGCCTACCGAATTGAGGAAATTAAACAAAGAAAGCTGAGTATTTTATAGAACAGTTATGCTATTTAAACACCTTATGTGGAATAGTCAACGTCTATAACAATTAGCTTGTATGTACGAAAGAAGTTTGTGTAAACGAATAAGCAAATTTCTTTTTTCTTTTTTTCTGCACTTGGAGCTGAAGCCGCATATGTTAAAGGCTTGTGAGAGGTGAACACAGTGTAGCCACTATGACTGTAACATATAGCGGTCTTTTATCAATGAGTTTAGACTAAACAACAACTTCCACTGTGGGTGTATGTTAATCGATGCGAAATGTGTTTTGATGGTTAGACCGCGTTTACTCCCAAATAGTCGCCGCAGTCGTACAAATGGATAATCTAATAGCAAACGTTTCCCTTACTAATACTTGCTGGATTTAAACCAGTTTCTATGATCTGATCATAGCACTGCACGTGACTGATTCACCACGCAGAGAAAGTAAACATTTGCACCGGAAAAAGACGTGATTGAGTGTGGCGGATATTTTCCTGTTTCGTTAATGTGTAAGGTAGCACGGGTAACACATTTGTAGTTCTTGACATGCACACAGACATGGACATCGTCCCCCCCCCCAACACTTTTTTTACAAGTGTTTTATGTGAAAAAAGGTTTAGCGCGAAAGTAGTAGTTGAGAAAACAATCGAAATATACAACTTTTCCTCACGCTAAGTGTGGCTAGGCAGCTAGGTCATCTTGGTTGTCTGACATTTTCTTCTTTGTTTTTTTTGCACTAGAGTTTTGTCTAACTCAGTCTACAGTTAGTATTTTCCCTAAATATCTGCCTCAGATTGCATTCCGTTTTTCAGGAGTGTAATGCAGAATTGTAGATGTGGTAAACATGAGCAAAATTTCACCATGTAGCTGAATGTTGTAATGTTATGAACTGGTTATATTGGACAATTGGAATCACTTTCTTAAGCTCAGTTATTAATTTTCAGCCCCCACAGGCCACATCTCTGGGAGTTTGAAGGCAGAATTGTAGCTCAAAGCTGGAAGTGATGCACACAATGATACATAGCCCTTTGGTGAAAGAGATGTGCAGACAGTCTGGTTGCAATAAGATCTGAGTAGCCACAGCCTGATGCTTTTTGGCTATAATCTGGCTGAATCAAGAATTTTAATATTATCCACTTATTATTATGGATTAGCACTAAAAGACTGGGACTCCTATTCAGCTAAACTAACACTTTGAAATGGTGTAGCTCTTGAAGATTATGGCTTAAATGTTAGTGGCTAAATTATCCTAACCTATGGTTTCTAGCATGACCAGACAATGTTAAAAAAGTAATCTTTTTCAATATAAAGGTATTCAGAGGGCATGTGAACCATAAATTGAGTGCTGTAACATATGAAAATAAATGTCTAATAGGATTATCTCTTCTTTCTCCCTTTTTTCCAGAATGTTAAGAAGTCACAGGTAGAGGTCCCAAGCCCCACTTTCCCTCTAATCTGTCATTCTATAATGTTTCTGAAAACGGTTCCTCCTGCGGTGGCAGTTCACTCAGAATGGAGGTCCGGTAAGAGCTTGAAACTACCACTTTGCTTCAATGATAGTGCTTCAGACAGTGACTTTATATCTTCCAGCGGAACCCCCATCCCGCACAAAGTCCAGATGATTATTGACAGCCTCTGCAGCACACAGTCCTCAGAAATGAGCAATGAGGTCAACGCTAGTGCCCAGTCTGCCCTCAACTTGTCCAAGCCATCATGTGGTGGCCACAAGTCTTGTCACATGGACACACTAGCAAGGTCTCGACAAACTGTAACAGACAGCAGTAAGCTTCATGCATCTGGCTCTGATGCCACAGAAGGTTCAGACAGTGATGATTCAGTTGATCGAGGGATTGAAGAGGCCATCCAGGAGTACCTGAAGGAGAAAGTGGACCACAAGTATAAAAGGGAGCCAATGGAGATCCCAGTACAGACACTTAAAGTTCAGCAGGGAGGCAGTTGTATGCTAGATGCATCTAAACAGCTTCTGCATTCCACGAAGGTGCTAAACCCTAGCAACCATACCCTGAAAGGTTCAGCAGGAATACAGCCATTGGTAACCTTGAAGAAAAAGAAAAAAACAGTGAAGGAGAACCCATTTGGAAAAACAGGTGCTGCTAAAGCCTTGATTACAGAACCTTCACCTGGAGCACCTTCCTGCTTGCCACAAGTGGATTGTACACCACCTTCACTCAGAATAAAAGGGGAGAAGGAAGATTTAATGGATTCAAGCAGTGATGATGGCATTGAAGAGGCCATACAGAAGTTTCAGCAAGAAGAGAAGGAGCGTCACGAGGGCTTGAAGTACTTTCAGCTGAAGGAGGTGCTGGATTCTAGCAGTGACGATGGCATTGAGGAGGCCATCCGTAACTACCAACAGGAAAGGCAGAAGGAAAACGAACACAAACTTCACACAAAGCAAAGATGCTTGATAGCTGATCACATCAGTGTTAAGCCTCTTAAAAAACTAGCTAAGAAGAAGAACAAAAAGAAAAATTCAGTGGAACCTAAAGAAGTTAAGTGTGCTTCACCTAAGCCTCTAGGCCTGCCTCTCATCATGTTGCCTACATCTTGCCTGAAGGCCAGTAGAGATTCACTGTCCTCCACTAGAGCTGAAGAGCCACAGGATGGGCGGCAAATTCACTCCACGCTCACTGTCAATACCACTGCTGAGCTGATGTGTGCCGAGGCCATCTTGGACATCTCCAAGACTGTCATGCCTGCAGCATTTGAGCCCACCTTGGACATGGCCAGTACTCCTTCAACAGAGACATCATCTTTCCTTCCCGCTAGTGTTTCGCTGCAGCAGTATGAAAATGATGAAAGCTCTGTGGACAGCGAAGATGGAATTGAGCAAGAGATTCGTAAATTTCTGGAGCTTAAAGCAAAGCTGCATGAACAGGCAACCATAACTGAGTACCCTGAAATATCCACAGTCACTAAAGACCCACAACACATTAAAGTTGAGGAGGATCAGAACAAAGCACTGAGATTGTCCTTCTCACGGAAAAGAAAACGGAAAGAAGACGACAAGAGTTGTAAACAAGGAATTGCTTGTAATACATTGACGTCAACTGAAGGGAGTCAACTGAAGTCCCTAACCAAGAATGATTTCTCTCCTGTTACATGGTGCATGTGTAGCCAAAAGACAGTAAAGAACAGCAACCCTGCACAGAACTCTCCCCATCATAACATTAAAGAAGAATCCACATCTATTAACAAGGGTTCTAGCCATGGAACCAGCCTCCCACAGTCTTTTATTGGCTCCGAGAGGAATTACAGCAGTGATAAGAGCAGCTCGTTGGACAGTGATGAGGATCTTGATGCAGCAATAAAGGATTTGCTCAAGACAAAGAAAAAAGTAAAAAAGAAAGTCAGGGACATGAAACTCAAGGCACGAAAGTGCCATAAATCCATGCAACTACCAGGTACTGACACCTTAAAAAAACACAAATCTGTCAAAGATCACAAATTGGTTCTTGCAACTAAACCCATGAAATCCAATGCTATGAAAAGCGGCAAAGGGCTGAGGATCATACCCAGACAGGACAAAGGTGCTAAACCTAAAGGTTTGAAGTCACAGAACAACAAGAAGCCTAAAGTCTCCACAAAGGAAAGCCAAGGCTCTGGATCTAAGGTGGTAGTCCATGGCATCCAGTCTACACATGTCGATGAGGACAGCAGCTCTGTGGACAGCGATGACAGCATCGAGCAAGAGATCCGTAGGTTCTTGGCTGAGAAAGCAAAAGGGTCTTCTACACCACTGACTACAGTGAAGCAGGATAATGCTGGAGGTGCAGAAGCAGCTGTATTCAGTACATTTGGAGAGAAAAATGCTAAAACAGAAGAGCTTCAGACAAAGTCTTCTGATCTCACAAGTGCTTCGTTGAGCATCGACCCAAATCAGGAAGGGCTAACACAGGGCCCTGCCATGAACATTAAGGGGCAAGCATCATCATTTGCCAACTCTTGCAGTTTGGAAGAGGAGAGGAAGGGTGATCAATTGCATGAGAGGACTTTGCATGAGTGCAGTAATATCAGCTTAGACACAGACAAAGATTGGGATCAAAAGGTAACGGGAAAGTTCACAAACAGAACAAATTCTGAACCATTTGTTATTCATGTAACTGCCCCACAGGAGCCCAAGGCAGAAGCGCAGCACTGTAACCTATTTCTGATGAATCATGATAACTGCAGTATAAGTACAACTAGGGAAAAATCAGCAGCAGACCTGTCAAGCAGCTTGCAGAACAGGAGTAGAATTCCTCTTATAGAGGTTATCAGCACTGTGTGTTCCTCCCCCCCCTCAATAGGGAAACACTTCCTTAGTTCCTCTTCAGAGACTCTCATGGTTGCCAATGACAATTGCCAGGAAAGTTCTGCTGAGAGCAGGTCAGATTCATTCAATTTGTACAATTGGGAAAGGAAAGGGCAATGGGACCAACCACCTGATCTGACCTCTAATACCAGACACACGTCCTCAAACTCTGCGCACCTATCCTGGCACTTGCCTCCTTACCCATCTCACCTTTCATGTGTCCCCCTGCCCCTTACTCTATCCCAGCCACGTGCTGGTGCCAACTTGGTACACCTGCGCAAGGATCAGGCCTCAGTTGTATCTCTGTCAGCTCACAAGTCCAATCATCTGCAGCTTAGAAACGCACAAAACGATACCAGAAAAATGAGTGAAGGGAGGGCGGAGGAGCAAGAGAAGTGCATAGATGAGACAGATGTAGAATCAGGTGAAGAGAGGACAGATAAGAGACAGCAGCAGTGCACCCAGTGAGTACAGGCTCTCTCTATCTTTCTTTAATCTCTGACAGTACCTGCAAAGAGCCAGCATAGACCCTGTGCATGTTTTTCCACCTGCAGTACTACTCGTGTCTTGGGTTATATGAAAATTATTGCTATATTTTAGTAGTTATGGTGATAATTAGAATTCATTTGTTTACATGTATGTGCTTCTCAGATAAAAGTTGCCCTCTAAGATAATTTATTTTGGCCCAGTTTGAGGGCAGTATCATGTGCATTCTTTTTGGTGATTGCAATCCATTAATTTCGTTTACTAGACCAGAGTTGAACGAAAGTTTTAACAAAAAAAGCAGATCAAGCTCTGCCTGAAGAAACATTTACAAATGTAAGTGAATCTTGTAGTGTAACTAAAATATTTATCTTTATAGATTCCTAGAAGTTGTTTAAATGCACGTTTTTCAGACAGTAATCTAGTTGTGCTCAGCAGCAGATCAACGGCTGGCTGCTATTAAATGGGGATCCTCCCTCAGGCATGTAGGTCTTTAAAGTAGCAAAGGATGGTGAACAAACATGTATCACATGGTCAGTGAGCTAAAAGTTGTGTTGGGTGATAACATTGATGGCTAACCTGAGCATGATGCTTTAAGGGCCCCCCCCTTTTTTTTTTAAATTTAATTTAATTGCTGCCCAATGAGACCGGGACCTTTTTGAAGGCTGTAGCTCCGAAGGCAACTGCCTGCAAGGTGGACCTTAGTTTGTTCTAGAGAGCAAATATAAAAAAAGATAATGTTTTTGGAAATCAAGTTGATAAATCCTGTTATTGGTAAAAATATTAGTTTTCACCCAGCTCTATAACCCCTGGTGTGTGAGAATTGAAATTGTTTGGAATAAAAGCTTTGGGTCCATGTTGGCTCTGGACAGGGGAGAATTCCCATCAGCACTCCATGGGTGCAGTTTTTTTTTAAATCTGTAGTTTGTATTAGGGTGAGTCACATAATCAGCTGATATAATGCAGTTGTGATGCACTCCAAAATGTTCTCTCACTTGCACTCTTGAAATTCCATTTGCTCAGCCATCATTCAAAATTAATCCAGAAAATGTTGTGTGCTTTATTTCAACCCTTTCATGTTCGTTCAGATATTTTGTTGTAAACAGCATCATTGGTTAGAATTACTTCACTATACTGTCATTCATAAAATATCAAACAGTCAACTTTTTGTTTGTCTTACCAAAAATAATTTTTTTTAAACGCAGAATAAAGAGTAGTCCTTCTTGAAGAATTTATGGTTACAGTGGCAAAAGAACTGGAGGGGGGAATATTCTTTCTCTAACATACATTTGCTTTATCAAGAACTGAAGGTAGTAGTTATTCTGGTAAGAATCTAGCACAAAATAAAATACTACAAAGTCTGTGTGCAGGGCTGAGGTTTATCTCAGTTAGATTCATTACCATCTCACCTTCTTAATTTTGTACAATGCTTCACCTTATACAATGCTTCAGCTCTCCTGGTCTTCAAATGGAGAACCAAAAGTCTGCAAACATGACATTTTTGCAGGTTGGACATGTACCTAATTCAGCACAAGCAAGAATGATGAGCTATTTGAGTTGAATCAGGCTGTGCTATGATCATGCCTAGATAAGTGTGTTTAGTTGACCCACATGACCCATAGTTCTTCCTTTTGGAAGCCTCTTCTGCATTGCACATGTTTTGTTCACTGCTATAACATGCATTATCTCCTGTGGTGTCTATTAAGCCTTTAATTAACTCCTTGAGAACCACTGCAGTAGATGCAAAGAAAGTCAAAAAGATTTCTACCTCAGCACTTTTTCTTCTTGCTCTGTCAAATTAGTATGATGGCAGACTTAAGTAGTCAACATTTTCATGTTGACGTACCATCCATCAAAGGTTTTCCTTGTTGTATTCCCTCCTTTTAATGCAATTTGAAATTGTGTAGTGTGTCTCCATACCACATGAGGGTGCCACAAGTTTAGCACAAGCTGCTATCACAGTGACACAAACGCGTGCATGGTTTTATTTCTGTTTTATATTGTAACTTAAACTGTAAGTCATGTTGCCTTCATGTACAACGCCAAATCAGAAAATGTTGGGATGGTATGTTGAAACTAAAACTGAAAACAGTTAAATGTAAGTAAATAATCTTTGACTTGTATTGCACTCAAAACCCCCAGCATATTGTCATACCTCATGAATTGTATTTCTTTTTTTTAATTACTTTTCAACAAAAACACATTTTGATTCTTGCAACAAATTTCAAAACAAAAAAGTTGAGCCGATAAAGCATATTTACCACTTTACAAGTTGCAATTCCTTCTCACAATACTTAAAAGATGTTGAGGGACTGAGGACATCAAGTGAGGAAGCCTTTCAGGTATTTTGTCTCATTGTTCCTGCAAGCAGGTCTTAAGATGTGCAACAGTATGGGGCCATCATTTCCCTTTTCAGAATTCCCCACACATTATCTATTGGAGACAGAGAGGACAGGCACCTTTAAAGGTCATAGGCAATGGTTGGAGGTGAAATGTAGAATATCAACTTTATTTCTCGAAGAACGACCTAAAAAGCGAATTCAATCTTCCTAGTGTCTAATTTGCACCCTAAAATTGAATAAAACAGTTAAAAAACACTGTTTTGCCCAATTTACAAAGGTTTGTCTACATCTCACTTATGCGCACTTTCACCGCCAGGGTACAGTCATTGTGACATCATTTAAGGCAAACGGACTGGGAGCAGTTCTGTGTTTACTTGTGAACTGAGCACATGTGTATGGACTTTAGTCGTGAGAGGTTGTGTAAAATGTCTGATAGCGATTTTGAAGTAGGAACTGTCCAAATTGAATATCGAGAGGTAAAACCATATATGTATGAACCTATGCCCATTGCGAAGCAGTCGGTGAATGTGGCTCACTGGTTTGACTGTGCAGCCTCGGAATCGGACAGCGACTCGGCCGACTCAAGATCGTGGTGACCCCGGACCTCAACAAGACTCTCGCCCAAACGATTTATCCTGGTAGTTATGATAAATTCCTACTTTCGTCGGAATACTAAATAAGAATAATTGAAGAATAATTAAACCGCACTCCCTAGTGGATATAGGTAACAATTACTTGACAGTGTGTTGGTAGGCCACATTAGCCTGCCAACAGCGGCATTATACTATTTATAGCCTACTCTAAGTGAGGAAATATCCCTTTGTCTCATTTCCACAATGATTGTACAGATTCCCTCAGGATTCTTGACTTGTCAATTGCAAGCAAAAGTAAAAATGTTTACCTCCAATCTTCTCCTTTTTGCTTGAG
>JANZLB010000004.1:19383161-19393460 GCA_026167865.1 Notarius quadriscutis | reverse complement strand
TTAAGTACAGAAATGGGCCACATAATTAAGACTGCGTCTTATAATCCGGTGCGCCTTATGGTGCAGAAAATACGGTAAATCCTTTTCTTTGTACTTTTGTCCGTTAAATAAAGGTTCATGTGAATTTAACAAATCAGATTTTTTTTTTAATTGAATTTTGGAAAATATTCCAGATTTTCTAGAAATGGGACTAGTACTACCCCCCCCCATTATTTGGCGTGCCACCTTTCCTGGTAGCCAGTATCATTTTCAGCTTTAAGTGGCGACATAATTAATATTCCCATTCTGCTGTTTTGCTTGTTCCGCTTTCAAGGCCACGTAGCTGTCTGTAGTGCTTGATGTATTTTTTTCGTCCTGCATTTTCAACTAGCAAATATGAATTTCCTGGTCAACATGATTATAAAGAGTTTCCTGGGTGCGTGTTTGCTGTTCCTGTGTAAATACTAGTTTGTTTGTGTTTTTTTTTTTTTTTTTTTTAAAAAAAAGCTTGTGCAAAATGGAATGCTTAGGAGAAACTTTTCTTTCTTAAACCTCATGGCCTGTCCTGACTTGATAAAGCAGAAGGTTTAAAATGAGTTTGCACCTCATGGAATAAATTGTATTATGATGAAAAGCCTGCTTGATTATGCAGTCTGTTGAATGCATTGTTCAATTCAGACATATAGAATTGAGCCTAGCACTGTTGCCTCTCAGCAAGAAGGTCCTGGGTTCAAGCCCAGCAGCCAGCGAGGGCCTTCCTGTGTGGAGTTTGCATGTGTTCCCTGTGTCTGCGTGGGTTTCCTCCGGGTGCTCCGGTTTTCCCCACGGTACAAAGACATGCAGGTTAGGCTAATTTGTGGCTCTAAATTTACTGTAGGTGTGAATGTGAATGGTTGTTTGTCTCTGTGTCAGCCCTGCGATAACCTGGTAACTTGTCCAGGGTGTACCCTGTCTCTCGCCCATAGTCAGCTGAGATAGGCTTCAGCTTGCCTGCGACCCTATAGAACAGGATAAGCAGCTACAGATGATGGATGGATGGAGAATCGAGCCTTGTGTTGAGTAACATGTATGCTATGCTGCATTGTTACACCCCTATCAGACTGATATCTTCCAACATACTTGGACATGCATCTGTTTACGTTTGTTTGCACATTACTGCCCTTTTTGCTGCCTTTCCTTGACCGTTTACATCTGGTTAAATTGTTTGTACATATTTGCACATTACTGCCATTTTGCTGCTGTCTCCTTGACCCGTTACATTGTTTGCACATTCGCACGTTACTGCCCTTCTGCTGCTATGTCGGATCATTGCCTTATTTTTGTATTACACTACCTATTTTGCACTACATTTACCTTTATTTTCTTTCTATACTGGGTGTTTTTTTTTTTTGCTTATTTTGCTCTTATTTTTGCACTATATTGCCTTGTTCTTCTGCCTATTTATTTATTTATTTATTTGTAATTGGCATTCATGGTGGACAGCAAACTAAGAATTTAATTAATTGTGCAAGTGGACATGTCCTAACTCTGCATATGACAAACACTTGGAGCTTGAACTTAAGTGTTCTAGCTAGCTTTCTCAGAGGGCAGGGCACCAATTATTATTGCAGGCAATATTTTTTTTTTGTGCATCTCGGGCAATTCTATATGCATCACTATAGACAAAGAATCTGTCATGCAGAATTAGCCATACTGGGCAACTATGCAAGGATTTACTTTTATTTTAGATTTACTTTATTTTAAAAAAGTAATGTTAGGCTTTGACCTGTCTGTACCGAAGGAAGTTGAACAAGTATGATCTAGCTAGCCTCAACACCAGGCATTGCCCGATTTGCCCGACCAAGACATTCGGGCAAAAATATTGTCGTAAGTTGGGCGCCTTTGGGCACAACTATGGTCGGCTTCTTTAAACTCAAAAATGATTTTCAAGCGAGTACAATACAAAAAAACAAGACGTATTAACCAGTATCTTTGCCTCCCCTGTGATCGCCATTTTTTTTTTTTTTTTCTTTCACAGCAGTGAATCCCTGCAGGTCCATGTTAGCATCCGGTACGAGGTGTGTTAGCCATGTCTCTATAAAGAAAAATAAGCTGCTCTCCTGGTAAATCCTCTGGTTGTTCAGTGCGGATAGCTCGTCGACCTTGTTCGGCAGCGAGTTCACATTCCCCATGATAACGGAGGGAATGGATGGTTTGTAGCACCGCCGGTTGTCCGCAAGCCTAGCCTTTAGCTTAGCCCCGGCTTTGTAGCCCCTGGGTTTCCTCCTCAGTTCGACTGGGATGGGGTGTCGTATCCCTGCTCGTCCCATTGTTTTCAGGGCCAGCAGCTCCTCTCCCAAATAAGCGAGAGAACTGGCTCCTGGTTATGTGTTAAAGTTAAAAATATCCATGCGATATGAGAGAGAAACGCACTATCTCTTTGTAAGAAGAGCAGAAAAGTAAAAGGGTGGAAAAAAGAGATTTAAAGAGCTAAAAACTACAGGGCTACTGGAGAGGTAGCCATCTCACACAGCGCCAATATATAATGATATATGATGATGGATCCATAAAACTCTGCAAGAATTTCCCTGGTTGTTGCTGTAGTGCAACCAATCTGAGACATCTGGAAGAGAGCATGTGTTTCTCTGGAACTATTTAGACATGTTACTTAACACCCTGAGAATATCCAACAAGAAATGCATGCAGTGCAAAAGTTTCTCACACATCAGGTGCTTCAGAATGTTTTCAGCCCTTCACTAAATATTGGTACACATGGTAGGTATTGGGATTTAGGAGAATAGCCAGTGATCTGCTGAGATGTGACATCCAACGTGTTCCCTCCAAGTTGTCAGGTCTCATCATTTTAACTCCCATAGCTTCAGCTAAAGCTTTTAACTCTTGCAAGGCCTTGGCAGAGTAGTGGTCATGTCTGTGCAGGTGTAAAAGGGCTGACTTTGTCTGCAAACATTGTTGAATCTCTATCCTTTAGAACATCAAGAACACCTGACTAACCTGTGATTGACACAGTGCACTGCAATCAGCTGGAGCACCTCTCTTTTCAGTAAAGCTGTAATACTATGCTGCTTATTTAGATTTACACTTGCACCATCTGAACCAGTGGCTATTAACTTCTTCCGTCCAGGAACGCAATATATGACCTCTTCTGTAGCCTCAAATACACAGTCCTCATGTGCATGCTCAATAGGCTGCATCTTCACATTGACACATTTTGGAATGCCTTCAAACAACATGTGAGCATATACAAGTTCATTCTCACAAACTGACATGTCTGTGGCCCCGTCGAACATGGACAGCACTCTGGACTTGGTCAATTGGTGTATGGACTCTCAGATCTTGGCAGATGAATGACACAAATCTGGAATAATGCGTTTTATCAATTATTTTTATTGTCTAAGACAAAACTAATGAGCAGTGTAGAACTGGAAAACATTCTAATGAAATAACCATTAGAATTTTTAAAAATAACTACAGCTTTTCAGTCATTAAAATTTGAAATTGACTCGGAAAGCATTTAAAGTTATGAAAAATATAATTTATTAAAGATTTTCTTTAAAAATTAAAATCAAATACATATTAGATGCTTTTAATATAAGTGATATGTACCACTGTTGAATGCAGAAACTACCAAAAAATAAATATATCAATAAATAAATTGAATTAAAATCCCCTACATTTACATGGGAGTGACACAAGAGACACAAGCAGGTTGCTAGAGCCTAGATGCTGTTAATTCTCTATGATTATAGTGACAAAAAGCAAGTGACTGGACAGGACTGCTATGGTGGAAAAAAGACACATTCAGTAATGTAAGACAGCAACTACAAATAGGAGTGAAGATGGTGTGACCATAACAGCAAGACTTGGAGCACGTTATCATGCTAGTCATCCAACATGAAGCTAGTTAGCTAGTGAGCTACTTAGCTAGTTACCTAACATGAACGGTCACTAGCTTGTTAAATAGCAAAAATTCCATGCAAATTTCGTTGGCTCCAACTAATTTCCATAAGCAGTGAAAATTAATTAACTTTTTTAGAAAGTTAATTTTTATAAAGTTGACTTTTTTTTAAATTTAAAATAAGTACTGCAGACCGAGGGCAGATCTAATTGCAAATAATGCAGACATCAGCATTTTAAATATTTAAGATCTGCAATTCTGTTTCATTTGTTATTAAATTGTTGTATTTTATTACATGAAAATCACATGATATTGGCATTACATATCAAACATATTTAGTTATCCCACACACACATTTATTTATTTATTTATTTATTATTATTTTTTTAAACAAAGTCTGTCTCTGCCAGACTGTTTTCAATGAGTTGAGAAGCCACTACTGGATATGACATCACACCAACCCAGACCAATAGGAGTAAATTTGCCAGGAGTGTCTGACTGCAGACTGGAGCTCCATGCTAGATGACAAACGTGACCTGCACGCTTGGAATAATGAGGAAATGGCAAGATTGAAGGGTCTTTTTTTTAAATCAACTTTAAAGGTCATAGGCAATGGTCGGAGTTGAAACGTAGAATATCAACTTTATTGTCTAGAACAGCCTTTCTCAACCGGGGTGCCGTCAAAAAATTATATATTCTAACATTGAAATAAATAAAATGAATTAAAATTCCAAAAAACGATAGTTACACTAATGCAGATCATCGCCGCCTCATGCATCATCAAAATTTGTCTCATGACCCCCTTTCCCATGTCACAACATCACTGCCAGGGTCAGCATATGGTCAGTGTGACTGCATATATTTTATATGGGAGTGCCTTGAGAATTTGCATACTTCTGAAGGGTGCCCTGACTGAAAAAAGGTTGAGAAATGCTGCAATAGATGATTATGCCATCTAGATAGACTGCCACATATGTATTGTGGGGGCAGAGAATTTGGTCCATGAGATGCTGAAACTTCACTAGGGCCCCAAACAACCTGAAAGGAAGGGTGATAAATTGGTGTAAATTAAACGGAGTGGAAAAGGCAGATTTTCTCATGGGATAATGGAGTTAAGGGGATCTGCCAATATCCGATTGAGCAGTTCATCAATGCAAGCCATCAGATAGGCATCAAATTCAGACACCACGTTGACTTTCCTATAGTCTACAGAGAACTAGACTGACCTGTCAGTCTTGGGAACCAAGACCACCAGGCTGCTCCAGTTGCTGTGTGACTCCTCAATTACTCCCATCTTAAGTATAGCTTGGAGCTCATTCTGAACCACATTTTTCTTGTGCTTGGGGAGCTGATACAGGAGGCTGCACACCGCCACCCCTGGAGGAGTCTCAACATAGTGTTCTATGAGGTCTGTGTGACCAGGGAGGGGTGAGAACACATCGCAGAATTCCTCCTGTAACCTAATAACCTGTGCTTTCTGTGATGGTGTGAGGTGGTCTCCACAAGGGACCGGGCTGAATTGAGCCATATTTTTTAGACTTACCTCTGGTCCCAGCTTCTCACTCTCTGGAACTACCATCACCAGAGCCACAGGAACCTCCTCTCTACATGGTTTCAGGAGATTGAGGTGGTAAATTTGACATGTATCACCTCTATCTGAACACTTGACCTCATAGTCGACCTCCCCAGTTCACCATGTGAGCTCAAAGGGCCCTTGCCACTTGGAGAGTAATTTTGAGCTTGAGGTGGGCAGTAAAATGAGGACTTTATCTCCTGGTGCAAATCCCCTTAGCCTTGTCCCTCTGTTGTATGGACAAGATTGATGTTTTGGGGCCTGTAGCAAATTCTCCTGGGTTATGTGACTCAGTGCATGGAGTTTTGCTCTCAGGTCAGGAATGTATTGAATTTCATTTTTGCTTTGAGAAGGCCCCTCTTCCCAGTTTTCTTTAATGATGTCTAAGATACCACAGGGCTTGTGCCCATACATCAATTCAAACAGGGAAAACCTGGTGGAGGCTTGCGGGACCTTGTGCACTGCAAACAACAGAGGGTCTAGCCACCTAATCCCAGTTTTTAACATCCTTGTAAATGAACTTCCAAATAATGTTTTTAAGTGTTTGATTAAATCATTCGACCAGCCTGTCCGTTTCCGGATGATAAATACTAGTACGAATCAATTTAATCCCTAATAATTTGTACAATATGCTCAGTGTGCATGACATAAACATAGTGCCTTGATCAGTCAGGATTTCTTTTGGAATACTGACTTGGAAGATAATGCGGAAGAGCTCCTCCGCAACACTGCATGATGAGATATTGCGAAGAGGCATTGCTTTCGGGTGTCACCTTGCATAATCCACTATGACTAACACAAAGCAATACCCATGTGCAGATCGATCTAATGGCCCAATGAGATCCATGCCAATTCTGTTGAAGGGGCTCTCCATTACCCATAGTCAGCTGGAATAGGCTCCAACTTGCCTGCGACCCTGTAGAACAGGATAAGCGGCTACAGGTAATGGATGGATGGGATCTCTATTAAGTGCCATTATGGGTGCAATGGCACTTTTGGCATGGCTGCTGGATTCACCAGCTGGCATTCGCGACAAGTCACACACCACCTGCAGAGATTGGCATGAATCCCTGGCCAATAGAAACAGGCCATTAGACGATTCAGTGTTTTATCCTGACCCAAGTGCCCAGCCAAAGGATTATGATGAGCCACATGGAATAAAAGTTCCCTATGGCTCTTCGGGACCAACCACTGTGGTAGCTCTTCCTTAGTTTGAGTGTTCTGCATCATTCGATATAGCCTATCCTTAATAATACAAAAATACGAAAGGAAAGAGCAATGTTATGTGGGAGGGGTTGGCCATCAATTACTTTCACTTGGTCAAAAGCATATCTCAGAGACTCATCATGCATCTGTTCCAATGGGAAATCCCCTAAGGGATTCCACAGAGAGAGAGGAGAGCCTTCCCCACTCTCCGTGCCATCATGACGCGGAGCTGACACAGATGGCCCTGTGACCGCCTCTCCAACAAATGTTGTGGTGGAATTCCCCCATGACATACTACTGCAGGACCCACCCACTAACTATTTCACCAACTGTTTCATTAATGTTTTAAACCCTGGCCAATCTGTTCCCAGGATAAGTGGATGGGTGAGGCTCGGACTAACTGCCACTGTCACACTATGTTTTTCTCCCTGGAATTGAATAGTGACAGGCATTAGTGGATATCTGTGAATGTCCCCATGCACACACCTGAACTTCACCCATCGTGCATTTCCTGGTGTCCTGCATTCAATCAGGCTTTGATACATGGAGGTCTGATTTCAACCAGAATCCACCAAAGCCTGATGTGTACCCCCTTGAATACTCACTGCGACTCTGTTCTTTCCTGCTTGATCAGGGGAAGCCTGCAGTGCATCAGTAATGTGAATCACTAACCCCGCCTCCTTGCAGAAGTGCTGATTCCCCGCCTTCCCTCTGTGCCAACAGACCTCCCCAGGCTTGCTCCTGGTCCTGGTGGGCATGGATGAGTCCACCTGTGGAGAGAGAGAGGGGGTTAATGGTGGCACAGACACAAAAGGAGAAGGGAGAGAAGAAACACAAGGACAGACATGAGAGCGGGAAGCAGGTTTTGGTGAATTGGCCCCCATTTCCATGTTAGCTGGGGTAGGGGAGGGATGAGGAGAGTGAGAGGGGGAGGGAGGGGGAGAAAATGAAAGTGAGAGAGAGGAAGAGAAGCTGTGGGAGCACCTGCTCCTGGAAATGCCATCAGGTGGTCCTCTGCCAGCCAGACCATCTCCTCCAGCAATGTTGCTTGGTGACACTGGACCCACATTGAGGTCTCGCTCGGTAGTTGGGCAATGAACTGTTCCAGCGTCATAAGGTCGATGATGTCCTCCATGCTGCACTCACCTGCCCATAACCACTGTCGGCAGAGCATCTTGGAGCTGCTGCACGAATTCAAATGGCCAGCTGACTGCACTATAGGCCAGTGCACAGAACTGCTGCCGATGCTCTTCCAGACTGCAGCCAGTTCGTTCCAGTATAGCCCACTTCAGGCCCAGATACTCCAGCATGCTGGTGGTGGGGATCTGCTGAGCCACAAGCTGTGCTTCCCCCAACAGGAGCAGCAATAGGCAAGCTGCCCACTGTGAGGTTGACCTCAAGCTCACCTCTGCGACGCACTCAAACAGCTTGAGGAAGTCTTCTGTGTCATCCTGCGGCCTCATCCTTAACCAGCTGCACAGGAACACTGGCCACAGGAGCATCCGGTGGAGTACCCACTGACTGGATCCAGCTTTGCATCATCTGCTGGACCTTGAGCAGGGCCTGGAACTGCTGCATCTACTCATTGGACAGGGCAAGCAGCTCTTAGTGCTGGCATTGCAGGTTAACCGTGAGGGTCTGGAAGAGCTCCCTGACCGGTGTGCACTTCATGGCAGTGTTTGTTCCTCAGTTCCAGGTTTCGGTACCAGTGTAACAACTTTGTGGGAGTTGTCAATGAGGAACTGGAAGCAGGTCAGAATCGAACCCGGGTCCCCGGATTTATGGTATGGCGTCTTATCCACCTGAGCCACGATCAGGTCAGGTTACTTTATTTGTACCCATAGGTAGATTTGTTTTGAAGCAAAATGAGACACTTCCAATTTTGCGCATTATGAAACAAAAAATATGACAAAGGAGACCCTGAACTGTTGAGCAACTGAAATCCTATATCAGGCAAGACTGGGAGAACATTTCACTTTCAAAACTACAGCAACTGGTCTCCTCAGTTCCCAAACATTTACAGAGTGTTGTTAAAAGTAGAGGTGATACAACAGAGTGGTAAACATTCTCCTGTCCCAACTTTTTTTTGTTTTTTTTTATGTGTTACTGGCATCAAATTCAGAATGAATATATATTTTTCAACAAACAATAAAATTTCTCAGTTTCAAGATTTGATATGTTGTCTTTGTATTATTTTCAATAAAATATAGAGTTTCGCTGTTTTGCAAATCATCACATTCTGTTTTATTTATATTTTACAGTGTCCCAACTTTTTTGGAAACAGGATTATAATTCAATTTACATTTTCCACTCTGACCTTTTGAAATCCCAGGACAGATGCACCCAGTCTTTCCTCACTGTTGTGCATTCATAACTTTCAATTAGTTTTACTGTAGCTGTTGAATAGGACAAAGAAAACTTCTCAATTTCTGTGATGTTCACTGCTTTAAAGAAATAATGTATGAAACCAAAAAAGACCACTCCAGCAAATAAGTGCACTTTAATTAAAGTGAGAAAAGTAAAGCAAGTGTGTTGTAAAGAGTGTGTGGCAAAAAGAAAGATCAATAATACAAATGATCAGGGAGACAAACTAGCAAACAGATCAGCAGAAAACATCAAGTAACACCAAAAATCAGATAGGATATGTTTGGAAAAACAATGAGATGTATGTGATATATTTATAACTTAAAACCAGCTTCTTGATGCAACTCAGTAAGTTGAGGTAAAGCATCATTTCTCTGTTCTGTATATGGACTGTAGAAACCATAGCAACAGTTCTGTCATCATCCACCCTCATAGAGTCAATCTACTTTACTAACAAATTAAAAGATAAATTCTAACAAATACTGACAATTAAATGGCTCTATGTATGCACCTCTTTTTATTACATCTAAACACTCTAGAGTAGTGCTATATGATCAACTCTAGTCCTCCCCAAGTTTTGTGCACACCCAAAACACAATCCAACTCATGAGATAGTAAATCAGGCCCAGCAGGTGTGGATCAGGTTAGGAGTAGAGAAAAACCTGAACCTCTATAGGATCTTCAGGACTGAGATTCTCTGGTCTAATAAATGAACAGTTGTTTAGATATGATTAAGGAAATTAAATCATCGACTGAGCTTTCTATTATACTGAAAATGGGGCAGTCATTGTGCCAGGCAACTAAATTGTAGATGGGGGAATGGTGCATTAGAAAAAACATTATGTATAAGTCTAAATTATATGCAGTAAAGTGTTGAGTGATCATGTGCCAGATTTTGTGCTTTGCTATATCCATAATAATTTGTTTGTATTTTTATGGCCTAGATTTTAAAAGTCAGTAATGGCCATGATAATGTGCTCATTGAAACATAATAGCTAACAAAACAAACAAACAAACAAACAAACAAACAAAAAACTCTGCTAACTGTGAAGAATTGAATTCACATGTTTAAAAGATTTCCCTTTTTTTTTTTACTTCTTGTAATTAAAGTTATTTATATTCTTTGCTCTTGATTGACCTTTACATTAAAGTCAGATGGTTGTGAATTTAGAAGAATCTATTAAATGTGTCATTAACCTACACTTAAAAAAATAACTCTTTGAATGAACTTAAAAAAATCATGGAAAGTATTTCCACGTGATTAAATGGCTTTCTTTCAGCA
>JANZLB010000004.1:19023078-19033926 GCA_026167865.1 Notarius quadriscutis | reverse complement strand
TTTTGAAACTTTCACATCATTGCATTCCGTTTTTATTTACAATTTGTACTTTGTCCCAACTTTTTTGGAGTCGGGGTATGCATGCATGCATGTAATAAATCCATGCATAGTACCCGTCAAAAGTTTGGCTACAGTTACTGCAAATGAGTGTATCCAAATTTTTCACTGGTCCTGTATGTTGTGTGTTTTTAGTGACTCGGATGTGGGCCAAAACAGACTTTTGGGTAAAGCTGGTTTGGGAAGCAAGTCAAGCACCTCAGAGGACACTTCATCAAGCTCAGAGTCTGATTCTGACTCCCCAACTAAACAGACAGCAAAATATGCACCCAAACCAGTCAAGAAGGTAAGAGAGTTGAGACTGGTTAGCTAGTAATACATTTTGCATTATTATAATTATCTCCTCTTAATGACTAAAACATGGTATTGACTTGGTTTTGACCTCTTATTTTTCAGTAAGCAAAAATCAACTGTTTGACTTGTAGAACGATGTACTTTTGTTTCAAGAATGTAATTTTGCAAAACTGCATTTATTGTATAAAATTGATTACAGTAGTGGCCTCAATTCTTGAAGCCGTTCCAGGTTGCTTTATACATTATCTAATGACAAAATTGCATTGCATGATCTTTGTGCATTTCTGTCTCTCATAACTTAAAATGTGAAATGCAACTTTATCTTCTTCATTCTTTCTTAGTTGGAAGAGCAACCTAAAAAAGCAAAAGAGATTTCTCTCTTGGATCTGGATGACTGTAAGTTTCTAGGAGTCCTGGAGTAAATTTTTTAACTATTAATTCTACAATTAACTCTCTCTCTCTCTCTTTCTCACATGCGTGTGTGTGCACTCACTGACACTTTAGTAACACCTGTACCCTCTGTTCAGTCATGTTTGTTCAATCGTGATGATCTCCTAGGCTTGTACAGAAGCTAATTTCTACTGTTAAGTATGGTGGAGGATCTCTGATGTGGGGATATTTTCTTCCATAGGTTCTGGAAATGTGATTAGGATACAAGGCATTATGGAGTCTATTCATTAATTTTCCTTCCATCCTATTCCCCTGCAGTGGGAATAGGGTGTGCAGGCCAGACTTCTCTATCCTTGGACACAATTACAGCCTCTCTTTTTGGAATCTTGAGATGTTCCCAAACCAGCTGTAATCTGTTCCCTGTAGTGGGTCCCGATATGTGTCTGGGTTTTTATCCTGTAGGTTGCATCTGCTGTAGCTCTAGCGGGAGCCAACCAGAGAGCATCCTTATAAAGTACTTAATCCACCTAAACTCGTCTTTTACCTGCAGAGAAGCAGCAGCTCTGTTCTGAGGCGCTCTCAGATTGTCAACCTCCTCACCCTGTCATGGAGATTAAGCCAAGCTAATTTCTGCCATCTGTATTTACCATGTTCTTTTTGTCCCTACCCACAGTTTGAGAGCATGGGTGAGGAGAGGGTCAAAGACTGTCCAGTAAATTTAGAGTTTGATTTGGAACTACAGACATTACCCCCCCCAAACTCCACAAAAAGAAAATCACTTGGAGCATTTAATTGCAGAAAATGACAACTGGTCAAAATAACAAAGATGAAGTGTTTTCAGACCTTGAATAATGCATAGAAATAATGATCAATTTTAAACAGCACAATACTAATGTTTGAACTTGGGATGAGTTCAGAAATCAATATTTGTTGGAATAACCCTGATTGGGGAGGGGACTGAAAATTGGACTCCTTAGAAAAAAAAATGACCTTACTCCAGTCCTCTACAGTCTAGTTCTATATATGGTTCAGTCCTTATGGTCTTTAGCAAATTTCATCCTGGCTCTTCTTTTGCTTTTCATTGATGAAGGGCTTTTTTCCACCTTTGCATGACTTCAACCCCACCCAGAGGAGCCTGTTTTGAACCATTCTTGCCATGCACTTGACCCCAGCTGCCATTTGCCATTCTTTTTGTAGGTCACTTGATGTCATCCTACAGTTGTTGAGTGACATTCGAAGGAGTTGACAATCATCCCGGTCAGTGGAGAGTTGTTTTCGCCCTCTGCCAGTGTGCAACTTTGTCCCTGATGTCTGCTGCTTGACCTTGTTCTTATGAACTGTGTCTTTTGAAATTTTGAGGATGGAAGCAACCTGACGCTCACTGTGTTCCTCTGCCAGTAAAGCCAGAATTGAACCCTTCTTTTTGTCATTCAACTTGTTCCTTTTTAGCTCTTTTGGCATGAATGAAGTAGGTATTTTTGTGTTCCAATTAAATTTAAGGTACTACTAGCACTGTTTTTGCCATCCAAACTGGTCCTATTGCAAGAGGATGATGACCACAACAGTGGTTTTTATGCTTCTCCTTATTAAATAAGATTTGGTTCAGGTGATCACCTAATTAAGTACCTCATTAAGTAAAATGAAGTGTGCTTGTGTTGGAATTCCAGCACAGACACTGGAATGAAATGGCTGCCGTACATAGAGATGCTTATTTAAGAAAAAATTTAAGTGGGTCCCCCTCCCCCAGAGCTGTATATAAAGCACATTTAGACTGGATTAGTATATTGGGATTAAAGAGCTGGTCTGCTATTCCATGGCTTGTAGAGAACCTATGTTTCTTCTGCCTTTTAGAGTCTTCTCTCCGGAACCCTAGCATAATTGTTTTCTGTGCATGCTCCCTCCTTCCCTTTGCCTATAATTGGAACACACTAAAAAGAAAAAAAAAAACTACAACTCAACAACAGGCTTCAGTGGGGCTGTCTGTACTAGCAGCAGGTCTAGTCCTTCTTGTTAATACCTCAAATACCCTTAAAATATGGTTCTATATAATAACAGGGTGGAAGCTATTGAAAGACAATTTCAGATTTTTTACTTTGCTGTGACCTTGGCCCTGTTTAGATCACTTGCACTGTCTAAGCAGTTCATGTGCTGGTAACAATAATATAAATCGGAAGGGTGGACGAATGGACAGATGCAATGACATACCCTAAACATAAAGCTTAAAAATACTGCCCATCATCCCAATTTGCTAATGCCTGATCTCCATGCAACACTGAAGGTGTGTTACGAATACAATTCCAGTCTTTTTCTGTAGAGCCTTCAGTATACCTGTCCAGAATTTATGCACTCATGCAGTTTTGCTGCTATGAAGGTTTATAACTACCAGAGATGAATCAACCACAGAGATGTATTCAAGCACCAGAGATTTCTCCTGAAGGCTTGGCATTTTCACTGGGTTGAGTAATTCCTTAAAGTGCTGCTTCCATCAAAATAGTATCCCTGATTAGATTTTTTTTTTTTTTTGAGTGGGAAAATAAATTGATTCATTTTATACAGTTTCTTTTTTTTCCATTTATTCTGAAGGGAACCAGTAATTATGGAGGGTATTTATTTTTATTTTTTTGTGTATGTCTTTATGAATAATTAGCATATTTGTGTATTTATGAAAATTTATATATATATTTTTTTTTGTAGTTTCACCCATTGGAGTTACCACACCCAAGAGCTCCATCCTCCCCCCAAGCATTTTGTCTGATCTACAAGGCCTCTCACTTTCTGCCTCCTCCACCCCTGCCATCCAGGTGTGTTCATATTTGTTTTCCTTTATACAATTGCCTGCATTTTCTGCTCTTGTCTCTTGAGGATGTTTTTTTGGTGCTGGAAGTGTGTATGTGAGGGTGAGTGAGTGTGAGATTGTTGACCTTTTTTGAGTGTGAAGGTGACTTCCTCTCCCATGAGAAGCGGTTGAGAGAAAGTGTGAGTGAGTGTCCTGGAAAGGACTGTCTCTTAAAGATGGAATGGAATGGAATTCCTTAATCCATTTTGTTTATTTTCTGCCTTTTTGTCTCTAACAAAAATGGAGCTACAGCAAGCGAATCTCTGTAGCTCCTGCTTTGTTACACACACACACACACACACACACACACACACACACACCATGCTTTCCCTTGTCAGTCTGTTTGCTGAATTTGAATTAGATTGAAATTGATTTTTTTTTCCATTTGGTCTGATTCAGTTTCACGCTGCACAAACCAGAAAACAAAAGCATTTGCTGCCTCCAAAAAAAAAAAAAAAAAGAGAGAGAAAATTTGAGTGACATGTGAAAAGGGGTGGGCATAGAAACATGAATTTCTTTCATTCATATGTGACAAATATTACAAATAAAGCCATGGAAAGTATAAACAAACCTTTTGTGTATCCATAAAAATCGCATGTCAATAAAGCATGTCATGGAGAACAGACAGCTGGTTGGTTTTCAGCCTCTTGATGAAAACGTTAAATTCGGTGTATTCTAACTCATAACACTGTTATGAATTCATCCTAATGTTTGCTTTCACAGTTCAAAGGTGGTAGTGCGCCCCCCCCCCCGTTATGACTCATGTCATTCACATGGTAATACGTTTATACTTGTTGTATTAGTCGTTTTTATCTGATGATGAACAACACGTGAACTGAGCATTGGTTGCGCTTGAACTTTTTTTTTTGGCCCAGATTTCAAATGCAGTTAAAAAAAAAAATTTTTAATTGTTTGCTGTTTGCCAACTATATGCTAGCCTGTGTCATAATTGGTCCTTATATGCTTAAGCTTGTCTGTATTTGGCCCATATTTCTCAGCTGTCTATCCCAGAATCTCTACAGAGAATAGCCCCCAAGCATAACTACATCACTTGTTTACCACAATGCATTGCGGAGGATAGCTGGGGTTGGTAGTTGAGCGATATTACGGATGTCAGATTAATTTTACATGAGAGCAATGTGAGAGGAGTGAGTTTGCCATGCTCGGTCATGGAAGACAATGAAATTGGTGATTTAAAGAGGTGGATAACATGTCAAAGATTTATAGCAGGAAAATCGGAATCCAATTCAAGCTTGGTGAGAAGGTAAGAGTCTAGACCGAGTCTACCACACTGTACAACAACATTTAAATCTCAGTGTCTTATTTCTGAGGGTATATATTGCACCAGCTAAACTTTTATCAAGAAAACAAATCTATCTAAATATCGGGAATTGGCGTGGAGCAGCGCTCTCACAGGGGATTCGTGGGTGAATAACAGTCCGAGTGATTGCTTAAATAAAACTTGATATCAGGAAACATTACAAAAAAATACCTTTGGAAACCTGCTGATCTGCCATATGTTCAGTATAAATGCATTTTCTTTAATAAATGCTGCTGGTGAGGTACACTGAACATTATACATACCCAAAAGAGAACCCTTCTTGGTTTGGGAGTTTTATTGGTCCGACAAGTTCATTCGGCTGCCGAGTGCTTCAGTACATTGAGAGACAAAGGCTGAAGAATGCTTCTTTGTTTTATAGGCTTTGGAATATCGCTAGTTTCAGACGATGAACAGTGTTTTAATCTTCTATAACCAAAGGCCACTCCGCAGATCATAGAAATATTGCTGGGTCACAGTTTAAGTACATCTTTTTCCTGCCACAAAAATGTAAGTTACAAACACTTTTGATTCAGTTCAAAGGTTTTCATTGCAGATTAAACTTATCCATTTCTTTCTTCTCGACTGGCAGCTGATGAAGGCTCAAACTAGGTATCCTCTTTGTTGTGGAGACACAGTAAGGCACACGGCAATTCACTTTAGGCATGGTTAAAACCGGTTAGACAGAACAATGCAGTGTTTAACAAAGGCAAAAGTAAACAGTACGGCGGTGCTGACCCCTGGTATCACCCGTAATGCATTGCGGTAAACAAGCAATGATGTAGTTATGGGTTAGGGTCATTCCCTGCTCTGTCCCATTCATCTCTCAAACATCCCCAGGTTAGCAGAGTTGCCTGTCTTACCATGAGATTGCCAACTCTGCCAATTCCCCCTAATTGGGGGGGCAGAATGTAGGCTAGTCCACAGCTGCTCAATTGATTGCTTCATCAGGATTGCTGTGCTGCTGTAGGTTGTTGGGAACTGGTCATTAGAATACTCCCCACAAGGCTTTTGGCTACAATCTAATCAGAGCTGGAATAAAGAATGAACTGGCTGATTTCAAGTTAGTGCTATGCATAAATACATTATAGGCCTTTAGAATCTTGGTCACAGGGGATAAACTTAATTTTTGTTACACACATGCACATTCTTCCATGTCGAAAAGGAGACCTATGCAGAAAGTCTTCTGTAATCAGTTGTACTCTAAATCATATTCATAGATAAAAAATATTTTGGTAAGTTACCAGTTTATGCGCTTGGGGCATGCTTTTATATGAAAGATAAGTGATGGGACACTGGAGGTGAAGTGGAGAGGCTTTACCACCCCAAAGCTAATTATTTAACTGGAACAGCACACCCAAAAGTGGTGTTCCTCCCCCCTGTGTCACAACCATTTCCTATTTGTTCTTTTATTTATTAAAGAACGCCATTATATTTTTTCCCAATTATAGTTGTGTTTAATGTTGTGGAACATCCAGGGAAGAAGAAGAAAAAAAAAACATTTAACAGCACTAGCCTCCCATTTTTCTTGAACAGCAAAAAAAAAAACCTGTTCTGTGCTGACAAACTTAAAGGAATATCTTTAACTCTGACACAAAGTGATGACACTGCACACTCCAAATGTTAGATAAATATAATCTGGCAGAAAGCTTCACCATAACATTACAAACATTAAAAAAAAAAACTGTCAGTATGGAGCATCCACCATACAAGTCCCTGTGAAAATTACTATAGAAGTGACCTTTAAAAGAAGCATGCAAGTACAAACCTATGATTGTGATGACTGTGAAAGTCATGTCCTTGTAGAAAATTAATCAACACCTTCCAGCCATTAAGAATAAATAATTAATCAGTGCTACGGTATAAATGATTAAAGAATCAAATCATACAAATAGTCTAAAAATATACATTTTCTTTTTCTGCCAAAATTCTTAGCTGCTGCTGTTTGCAATTGAGGAATAAAAAAGGAAATTGGTCACACCTTTTCAATTTATAAAACATCAAAACCTGTCTCAATTAGCTCAATCAATTGATTTATTCCTTTTAGCAGTAACAGCTGAATTACAAGGAATATCAGCAAGACACAATCCTACATACAAAATGTCATTAGTATCTGGTCACCAATATAAATATAAGCTTGTCCGCTCTAAATATTGTCTCTGTTATATGGGCCAGAAACTGGTCATATTGTGTTGTATGGTTACCATGCAGTTTAATTTTCACGCTGTTCCAGCCTTGTGTGTTGCCAAGGAAAATAATTGGTGTGTGCGCATGCATGCACATGCGTGTGTTCTCAGCAGTACTTATCAGCTTTTTTGGGGGCCAGGCGTGGAGCGAGGAGTGGTGGATGAGGGGTCAGCTCTGATGTCTGCCTCTTTCTCAAATAACATTTTGACGTTGGGATTCATTCAAGAACACTTTTTGTTTCTGATGGTGTTTCATTCATAATTAACTTGAGGGAGACAGGCATCAGCCTGGGGAAATTGAACTGTCGGAGGCAAGCACAAGCCAACTAGTCAAAACCTACCAGCTGTTTGACCCCATCACACAGAGAGGGACATGTCATAACTCGTTCATTCGAGACCCATCAGCCAACACTGACCCTGCTGCATTTGTAGTGTGCCCACTGTGAGCCTCATCACTCAGAGGCATGGGCAATATATAAACCACACATGCATGTGTACACACAGTTCGCACTGTGCAGTGTGTTCACAGAGAATATAAGCATGCATCTGTGCTGAATTCATTCAAGTAATACAGTGATCACAGGTCATTAAAAATTTTCATTTCTTAAACCTGGTTTCTCAAATATTTGATCTGTCCACTTGGGTCTTAAATACAGAATGAAATTTTATTGTATGGTACGCAGCAGTTGTATGAATATAAATATATAATGGTTAAAATTATGTGGGAGTACAGACAAACATGGTAGGTTATGATTACCAGCTGAAGGCATGCATAGAGGCTCTGTTTTCCTCAAGCCTGTTAAAATGTTTTCAAATTTTTTGTAATAAAGATCTGTAAATTAATCAGCATTAATTAAGGATAGATTAAGGAAATGTATATCATTGAATACAGTTTAATTATTGTAGTTAAATACTCAACATTTTTCCTACACAATCAAAACTGGGTGGGCATGTCCGCTTTCATCATGATGGGGTAGCAAACCATAGGTTGAATCATGCTATAAATGGAGTAAATAAGAATGACGTGATTTTCAGCTTTTGTGCAGTGGTAAAAGGGGAGATGACGTAAGCATATTCTTGATTCTGATTTGTACATGGAATGACCCATCACCACCTCCCAATATAGCCCTGTCCATCTCAAATCAGAAATCCCATTACCGCTCTGACAGGGCATCATTTAGAATGTTCATATAACAGTTGTGGTGTTACTGCTTTGTCTCAATGTTTTATAACTACTGTTGGATCATCAGGAATGCATGTTTGTTTCATGATCGCTTACACAACCCTCAATGACTGTGGTATACTGTAGAATAGTGTGAATGCCAATATCCAGGGCCCCACAAAAGTGCATATAGTACTTCCACTACTTTTTAATATTTTAAGACAAATTGCCTTTTTAGTTTTGATGAACCCTGAAACTGGTTCTAATTTTCTAGGATTATACTGGTATACCACAGAACATTTAATACATTGATGTGTGTACACAATTGCTCAGTCTCTGAAGCCACCTATAAAATCTTAATTCTGTGTCTAAATAGAAATGCCTTGTGTACAGCTAAATTATATTAGACAGATATATAAATAGATTTTCAGATACTTCAGCCATCCCCCCCCCACCACCACCACCACCACCGTGAGGATGTGTGTTTTTGTTTGTCAGCAGCTTTTTGTCAGAATGTGAAGGTGACTACGAGTGGCCATCCATCACACCACTTCCTTCTAGCTTATTCATAATAAGGTGCTCAATCAAACTACACTCCGGCCCCCATCTCTCACACACCTGCACGTAGTGTGACCGTGTATGGTCAAGGTTACTCTCCTATCCTCTTATTTACTCTTACTGAGTACAGGTGGTCATCACTGTGTGTGTTTTGTCAATGATAAGTCAAGTGTTTGGTCCTTGAGTAGAGTGACAGTGAGGTCATCATGCTGGGGATGTGGCATTGTTAGTCCTTGTGGACTATGCATGAAATGGTTTCCCATGTTGACTGGACTGGTTCAAAGGCATTCTCTATAAGGGAAAGGGGACACTTCTGGGGTGTCTGGCAGATTGACCACCTGACATTTAAAGCAATATGCACACAATTAACGTACATGACTGAATGCTACTTATGAAGAAAAAAAATAACTTTGTTGCAGCTTTCTGGGCCACAGTTTCTCTTATTGGGGAAACTCAACTCACTCTTTACAGTTTGTCATTGATTATTGAAAAGTGGAAAAAGATTATCTGCTACCACAGTTGTGCAAACCTCGTGCTGCCTTACTCATTGGTACCGTCCCAACTCCGTTGTTAACTGAACCATCCCCAGCCAATTCGTTCCCAAAATTGAGTGTATCGAATGTGGCACTGTTGTTGTCTTGCATGGTAGCACACATTACTCTATGATTGGTGCAAAATGGATCTTGCATAGGCTTGAGGCTTCCCATTGGGATGAAGCTTAGACTGCTAGTTAACAAATGATTTAGTGAAGTAAAACTACAGTGTCTTGCAAAGGTATTCATCCCCCTTCGTGTTTGCCCCGTTTTGTTGCATTACAAGCTGGAATTGAAATGGATTTTTGGGGGGTGAGCACCATTTGATTTACACAACATGCCTACCACCTAATAAAAGTGATTCTGATTCTGATTCTACCACTGTAAAGCCGAAAAATTGTTGTTTTATTGTGTGACAGATAAAAAAAAAAAAAAACAGAAATCTGGTGTGCGCATAGGTGTTCCTTCAGTCCTGACCAGCTTTCCTGTCCCTGCAGATGAAAAATATCCCCACAGCATGATGCTGCCACCACCATGCTTCACTGTAGGAATGATGTTCTCAGGGTGGTGGGTTTGTGCCGCACATGGCATATCCCATGATGGCCAAAAAGATCAATTTAGTCTCATTTGACCAGAGAACCTTCCATGTGTTTGGGGAGTCTGCCACATGCTGTTGGAAAAACTCCAGATATGTTTTCTTAAGCAATTTTTTTCTGTCCACTCTTCCATCAAGCCCCACTCTGTGGAGTGTAAGGCTTAGTGATCTTATGGACAGACACTCCCATTTCTGCTGTAGATCTTTGCAGCTCCTTCAGTGTTATCTTTGGTGTCTTTGTTACATCTCTGATTAATGCCCTCCTTGCCTGGTCTGAGTTTTGGTGGGTGGCCTTCTCTTGTCAGGTTTGTCATGGTGCCATATTCTTTCCATTTTGCTATCATGGATTTAATGGTGCTCTGTGGTATATCCAAAGTTTGGGATTTTTTTTTTTTATTTATTTTTTTTATGACCTAACCCTGATCTATACTTCTCCACAATTTTGTCTCTGACATGTTTGGAGTGCTCCTTGGTTCTCATGTTGCTTGCTTAGTGTTGCAGAGTCAGAGTCCTTCCAAAACAGGTTGATTTATACAGACCTCATGTGGCACTTTGCACACAGGTGGATCTTAACTAATTGTGATTTATGAAATTAATTTGTTGGACCAGCTCTTATTTAGGGGTTTCATACGAAAGGGGCTGAATACCTATGCAGACTCCAGATTTTTGTTTTTTCGTCTTAATTATTGTCACAATAAAACAAGCTTTTGATTTTAAAGTGGTAGGCATGTTGTGTAAATCAAATGGTGCTAACCCCCCCCACCCCAAAATGCATTTTAATTCTAGCTTGTGACAAAACAGGACAAATACAAAGGGGATGAATACTTTTTGCAAGACACTGTCAGGGCTCTACATTAACTTTTGAAACCACTTGTCCTGTCGGGCAAGTTGAAAGGAAATTTACTTGTCCGAATGTGAA
>JANZLB010000004.1:18902666-18912671 GCA_026167865.1 Notarius quadriscutis | reverse complement strand
GGCATGCTCTGGGATGTGCAGGAACTCAGACACCCTGCTTATCACCAGCCAAGGCCACAGAAAGGCGATTACAGCATGTGGAAAACAACTCTTCTCAGTAGACTAGGCCATTTGGGTTCAACACACAAACACAAAGAATAAAAATGTTCATCCATTAAATTTCCCTCACATTGGAACATCCAGACAGTAAGGCATTACAATAATCCAACCTAGAAGTAACAAAAGCATGAACTATTTTTTCTGCATTATATAGTGATATTACATTTCTTATCTTAGCAATATTTCTGAGATGAAAGAAAGCTATCTTGGTAATGTTATCAATATAAGTTTCAAATGAAAGACTGGGGTCAATGATCACCCCAAAGTCTTTTACTGCTGCATGTGAAGAAACAGAAGGGCCATTCAGAGGTACTGTGTAATCAGAAAACCTGCTTCTAGCTGCATGTGGTCCTAGTGCAAGTACTTCTTTCTTGTCAGAGTTAAGCAGAAGGACATTAATAAGCATCCAGTGTCTAATGTCTCTCATCTGGCTTTGCAGAAACATACAATTGTGTGTCCTCAGCATAACAGTGGAAACTAATACCACGCTTATGCATAATATCACCCAGAGGTAACATGTATAAAGAAAAAAGTAGTGGGCCTAAGACAGAACCTTGTGGAATACCAAACTTTACTGTACCTCAGTATGTCTAGAAAAATCACCATTTACATCAACAAACTGATAGCAATCAGTTAAATAAGATCTGAGCCAGGAGAGGGCCGTTCCCTTAACTCCCACAACATTTTCTAGTCTATCCAGGAGAATGGAATGGTTAATGGTGTCAAAAGCTGCACTAAGGTCAAGCAATACAAGCAGGGAGACATAGCCCTTATAAGATGCTAACAGTAGGTCATTTACTACTTTAACCATTGCTGTCTCTGTTCTATGATGAGATCTAAATCCTGACTGATACATTTCATGGATGTTATTCCTATGTAAATATGAGCATAACTGTTACATAAAAGCCACATCTTTTTCTAGGATCTTGGAGATAAAGGGCAGGTTTGATATTGGCCGATAATTGGACCTCTGACAGGGGTCGAGGTCAGGTTTTTTTAATCAGGGGTTTGATAACTGCTAGTTTAAAGGATTTGGGTACATAGCCAATTCTAACAGAAGAATTGATTATTTTTAGAAGAGGTTCAATTGCTTCTGGTATTATCTGTTTGAAGAGACATGTAGGTAAGGGATCTAATACACAAGATGAAGATTTTGATGTGGAAATTAATGAAATAAGTTCAATTTCTCTAAGGGGAGTAAAACATTCTAATTGCTGATCTGATACAGTTGTATTGTTAACTACAGGGTATATTGTTACCAACTCCATTTTTGTTTTATCAGACCATAGAACATTCCACTCAGCGTTGTTTGTAGCATTTTGCAAACTCCTGGAACTTCCATTTGTGGTAAACTGACAGAAAAGAAATTTTTTCTGGCATAATTTCCAAATAACCTGTTGGCACAGAGGTGGCTTCTGATGCTGGTTTTGGAGATTTGGTAACCCCAGGATTTTACTTTTATTTATAATTCACTAACAGTGATCCTTGTGGTTTTTTCCCCCCTTCTCTTCCCATCCTCATCACTGTATGTGAGGGAAAAATAAACTTGGGTCCTCTTCCAGGGATGTTTGTAATAGTTCCAGCTAATGTCCACTTTTTTCTTTTTTTTTTTTTTAATTATTGCCCCAACAGTAGAAATAGGCATTTTCAGGTGAGTGACTATTTTTTTTTCATAACCATTCCCTGACATATGAAGGTCAACACATTTCTCTACAATATTTGGTTTGTGTACTTTCTTGTCTTTCCCATGCTGATGGATAACTAAGGGAATTTGGCCTCTGTGTCACCACATATTTGTACCCCAGTTAATCAGGAAGGCATGGGTTACAGTTTGAAAATTCCTATACACTCCCTTCAACTAAAAAATGCACAATTTAAATGGGAAATATGCTTCATTTACATTGTGTTCACTATAATTTCCAGGGGTGCCAGTAATAGGAGCACATGTTTTTGTTGAAAATAATTATTTCTTCATGAGGGATTTCTTTTTCTCTGATTAAATTTATTTCAATTAAAGGTTGGATTTTTCTAATTTTTTCAGTGTGAGATGAAGATACTTTTATCTTGCCTTTTATCTTACCTTTTTTGCTAATCTTTAAAAGGGCTGCCAATAATTGTGGTGGGCACTGTATATTCTGATGTTAGGAGCTACGAAGAGGATCCACGGCCAAATCTCTATTTCTCTCTAAGCTATCAGTGAGGCAACATATTCCTGTCATTTTGTACTGTAGGTACATGCATCTCATTTTCTCACTAAACATGTCAAACATGTCAGTAAAGACAGCAGATTGTTACGAATGACACGGAAGATCTGAGTTCGCAGCAGCCTTCAAACATGGCCACTATGAACTACAACTCCCAGCAAGCACCACACTGCCTCTACTGAATTCTCATCAATGCCACACCTGCTCTGCATTTCACTAATTACCACCAAACACTACATAAGCATGCTTTCTCTGTCTGTTCAACAAAGTTTTGCTCAGTGTTCACATACCTAACCATACCAAGCCTTTACATACTGTTCTGCTTATTTTTGTCTATGACCTTGTTTCTGCCTTTCCTTCCTTTGAGCTTTGCTCTGCCTCTGACACACTGACTGCACTTCGCATGACTCACTTCCCTTGACTAGAAGTTGGATTACGATTTGGATTTGTTTACCAGTTTGCTATAAACTCTTCTTTGCAATTGCATCTATAAGTTGCCTGCATTTCTGACAGAATATTTCACCCACATCATGGATGCAGCAGAGAAGACACAACAAACTGCTCTGCCAGTGCAGGGATGCCTATTAGGAGAACACCAGAAGATGCTAAGTGAACTGGATATCTGCATTTCACAGCTCACTGCTGGTGTGTTGCAGGCTCTCCTAATGCACCCCACACCCACTGCGAGTGATCCTCTCATGCCCTGACCTGACAAATTTTCTCGCGAGGTTTCTGAGTATAAAGACACCCTGCTTCAGTGCTCACTCTACTTACCTACACAGACAGGTATGAGTGACCAGCAGAAAATTGCTCAGTTTATTAACTTGCTCACTAGGAAGGTGTTCTACTAGGTGACAGCCATGTGGGAGAGGGGCAGTGAGCCCACAACTTCTTAGGATTGCTTTGTTGAACTGTTTAAGAGAGTGTTGTCCCACACCAGCCAAAAGGCATGAGGTTGGTGAGCAGCTGTTGACACTACAACAGGAAGATTGGAGAGTCACTGAATATGCACTAAAGTTCTGTACCCTTGCTGCTGGGAATGGGTGGAACAAGCTGGCCTTGAATGCTGCTTTTCATCAGGGACTCAATCCCCTCATTCTTATGGAGTTAGCCTGTCAGGATGAGCAACAAACCCTGGGCTCCCTCATCAACCTAGCCACCAAGCTTGACAATCTCCTCCGTAATACCCTGTCACTACAAGGTTCCATCTCGAATACTCTGACCTCCACCACTCCTACAAACATGAAGAGCTCCAGCACCCACATGAACCGCTCTAAGCATGAAAGAAGATGGTGGGAGGGTTTGTGCTTCTATTGTAGTGGAGCCAATCATCTGCTGGCACACTGTGCCATTTTTGGCCTGGAGGCCCTAGGAGAACTGCTGGAATCAAGGGAGATACCAGCACCGCTACTTCTCTTCTGGTGAGTCCCACTCTATCTTCACCACACCAGTTTGTCAAGTTAAATGTATTTTTAAAGTTCTCAGAATCATCCCATGATCTCTCTGCACTGATAGACTCTGGGGCTGCCAGCAACTTCATTGAGAGTATAGTCATCCAAAAATTCCAGATACCCATACAAGAGCTCCCGCAACCAATAACAATTAAGGCCATTGATGGTGGACCCATTGGGGGAGCGGGGGAGCGGGGGGGGGGGGTGTCACTGCCCACACTGTGCCACTGGAACTTCAGGTCAGTGCTTTACACATGGAGACCATCTCCCTTTTCATCACCCATACACAAAACCAGGCCATTATCCTCAGCATTCTCTGATGCAGCTCCATGACTCACTTATCTCTTGTCAATGCAAAAAAATCAGACAATGGTCCCTTGTCATGCCAGCAGCATTGTCTCTGCCTGCCTGAATTCACCTTAACCTCCAACTTAGTGGAGATCCCTGACCCCATCAGCACCATTCACATCCCACCATGCTACAGTGCATACAGGGAGATCTTCAGTAAGGGGAGAGCCAATGGACTAACACCTCACTATGACTGTACTATCAGCTCCCTCCCAGGCACAATGCCTCCATGCTACCACATCTATCCCCTAGCCATTTCAGAACAAAAGGCCATGGAGGTGTATATACAAGAGGCACTGCAGCAGGGGTACATTTGTCCCACCATGTCACCTGCATCAGCTGGGTTCTTTGTTGAAAAGAAAGAAGGAGGCTTCAGGCCATGCATCAATTACTGAGGCTTCAATTAAGTCACAGTTAAATACCCTTATCCCCTACCTCTGGTTTCCCTAGCCTTGGAGCAGCTGCATCAGCACAGACTAAGCTTGACCTCAGAAGCACTTATAACCTGTTATGGTTCTGAGAGGGAAATGAATAGAAGACAGCATTTAGTACTATCATGAGCCACTTCGAATACTGTGTAATGCCATATGGGCTATCTTGCACACCCAGTGCCTTTCAGTGCCTTATCAGTGACCTGCTCAGGGCCATGCTCAGCCATTATGTCATTGCCTATATAGAGGACATTCTCATCAACTCTCCTGATGAGGAGAGCCATGTAAAGCATGTGGAGGCTGTGCTCGGCTGGCTCCTGGACAATCATTTGTACATAAAGGCTGAAAAGTGTGAATTCTACATATCACAAATCACATTCCTGGGCTATGTCATAAGTGTTGGGGAAGTCAGCATGGACAAGGACAAGATATTGGCAGTGACAACATGGCCAACTCCTATCATGGTCAAGGAGCTCCAGTGATTCCTGGGGTTTGCAAACATTTACCAATGCTTCATCCAGGGCTTCAGCTCCATTGTCATCCCCCCCCCCATGCTCCTTCTAAAGAAGGGGCCCAAATGCCTCCAATGGAACCAGGCAGCTGAAGATGCATTCACCCTCAGCTCCCATCCTCAAGTACCCCGACCCCACCAAACCCTTCACTGTGGAGGTCGATACCTTGGAGTCAGGGGTTGGGGCAGTTCTCTCACAACTCTTTGGAGAGAGACCCAAGCTACACCCAGTAGCCTTCTTCTCCAGAAAGCTCACACCAGCAGAGCAAAATTATGACATTGGAAACCAGGAGCTCTTGGCTCAAGCTGGTGTTAGAAGAGTAGAGACAGTGGCATGAGGGAGTCACACACCTTTTCACAATATATACAGATCACAAAAACCTGGAATACTTCAAGTCTGCAAAACATCTGAACCCCTGTCAAGCACACTGGTCAAGAAACCTCTTCTTGACCAGGTTTCATTCCACAATCACATACAGACCTGGTTCCAAGAATACCAAGGCAGATGTCCTGCCCAGAATACACTCTCCCATGACCACTACCTAGGAGCCCACAACCATCCTACCCCCCGAATGCTTCATCAATGTCTTTACATGGGACATTGACAAAGAGTTAGCACAGGCCCCACCCAGTCACATTCCAGAAGATTGTGCCCCCCCCCCCACCAAAAATATGTACCCCCACTGCTCCAAGGTTGACTCATTACCTGAGCTCACTCCTTGCCAATCATGGGGCACCCCAGCAGTCAACGCACCTACCAGCTGCTCAAGGCTAAATACTGGTGGCAAAACATGAACACAAACATCAACCATTTCATTGACTCTTGCTCTGCTTGTGCCCAAGCCAAAGTACCCTGAGCATCACCGGTACATAAGCTGATGCTGCTCCCCACACCCCAACTCTCTTGGTCCCACCTAGCAATTGACTTCATCCTCAGACTCCTCCCACTACCCAACCTACCATCAGCCTGCAAAACAGCAGAAATTATTTTCTCATAGGTCTTCTGCTACTTCAGCATCCCAGAGGACATAAATTGGGGACCCTGGTCACTCACTATGTCTAAAGTGTGGTCCAAGTTCATGAACAAACGAGGGGTTTCAGTCAGCCTGACCTCTGGCCATAACCCCAGTCCAACAGCCAGGTAGAATAGGCCAATCAAGAAATCAGGTGCTTTTTGAGGGTATTCTGTATGGAGAATCAGAGGGATTGAGCCCAATTCCTACCCTGGGTAGAGTATGCACAGAAGTCATTTAGACATTTAGCCACACAGCTCATCCCATTTCAGTGCATACTGAGATATCAACCTCCACTTCCCCTTGGATGAGTCCCCCACTAACATACTGACCATTGATCAATGTTTCCTAAGGAGTGGGCAAGTTTGAGAGAGTGTCCATCAATACTTCAAACAGGGGGCTAGGAGATACAAGCACTTTGCTGATAGGTACAAAGATAAACACCTGTGTATGTCCCCAAGGACAGAGTATGGGTTTTCACAAGGGACATACGAGACCCCAACGCCTGCAAGAAAATCAGTGGCAAATACATTGACCCCTTCAAGGGCCTCTACAAAATCAATGAGGTGTCATACAAGCTAGAACTCCATCAGCACTGCTGTCTATCACCTACCTTTCATGTTTCCTGCCTAAAGCCAACCACGTCAGGGCCCCTAACAAATGACACCTCAGTCACATCACCCCCTGCACCACTAAATGTGGAGGGAGAACCCATGTACTTGGTATGCAATATCCTCAACTCACACTGCAAACAGGTTAACATCAAGTACTTGGTGGACTGGGAATGTTATGGCCCAGAGGAATGCAGTTCAGTCCCAGCCAAGAACATCTTGGACCAACTGCTCAAGCAAGAATTTCATGCCAGGTACCCCAAAAAACCAGCAGGCCATCCCAAAAGAGGAAGCACTCCCAGAGTGGGCATCTCGGGGGGTGGGTGTTTGTCATGAATGATGTGGAAGCTCCGAGTTCGCACCAGCCTTCAAACATGGCCACTGTGAACTATGACTCACAGCAAGCACCACACTGCCCTCCCTCTCCTGAAGTCTGATCAGTACCACACCTGCTCTGCATTCCCCTAATTACCACCAAACACTACATAAGCACTCTTCCTCCATGTGTTCAACGTGAAGTATTGCTGAATGTTCACATACTTGACTGTGCCAAGCCTTTACATACTGCTCTGCTTATTTATGTCTATGACCTTGCTTCTGCCTTTACCTACTTTGATTTCTGCCCTGCTTCTGACACACTGATTGCACCTTGCATGACCCTTACTTTTCTTGACTACGAGTTAGATTATGATTTGGAATTGTTGACCAGTTTGCTACAAACTCTTCTCTGAAATTGCATCCAGAAGTTGCCTGCATTTCTGACACAGGTCATCATCTAAAATTGCCCAGAAAGATGATCCATCAATCCATCCATTATCCATAACTGCTTATCCTGTGTAGGATCATGGGCAAGCTGGAGCCTATTCCAGCTGACCACGGCCGAGAGGCGGGGTACACCCTTGACAAGTCACCAGATCATTGCAGGGCTGACACATAGAAACAAACAACCATTCAACACTTACATTACACCACACCTGCTCTGCATTCCCCTAATTACCACCAAACACTACATAAGCACTCTTTCTCCATGTGTTCAACGTGAAGTACTGCTGAGTATTCACATACTTGACTGTGCCAAGCCTTTACATACTGCTCTGCTTATGTATGTCTATGACCTTGCTTCTGCCTTTCCCTACTTTGATCTTTGCCCTGCTTCTGACACAGTCTTTGGACTGTGGAGGAAACCAGAGCACCCGGAGGAAACCCATACAGACACAGGGAGAACATGCAAACTCCACCCAGAAAGGCCCCTGTCGGCCAGTGGGCTCGAACTCAGAACCTTCTTGCTGTGAGGTGACTGTGCTAACCACTACACCACCGTGCCACCCCCAGAAAAACTATGTTCATGCATATTGCTAGACAAGCCCATGCCTTGATCTTGATATTCCATCCAAAAATACATGAAAACATGATATATTCACTTCTGAAAATACATGAAAACCTCAATATTTGGATGTTTGGAATGACTGCATGATTTGCTAAGGAGAAACCTTTATTTTTGTCACATGTACACTTGAGCACAACAAAATTCCTCCTCTGCATTTAACCCAGCTGAACCAGCGAACACACGTGCATCCAAGTAAGCAATGAGCGCGCACGCACACACACACACACACACACACACACACACACACACACACACACACACAGAGCAGTGGACAGCTATGCTACAGGTGCCTTGCTCAAGGGCACTTCAGCCATGGATATAGAGGGAGAAGAAAGTGCTGTTTGTTCACTCCCCTTGGCCAGTGTTGACTTTTTACTGCCAGTCCAGAGAACCGAACTGGTGAAGATTTGGGCCCAAGGCTGCTTCTCTAACCTTGAGGCCATGGCATAGTTTTCTGTTATGACATCAGGCAGATTCAACAGTTTTTTTTCCAAGAAGTCTGCCAAGGTACTTGCTTAGTCCTTAATCATCTTCAGTTTGGATCTACACTGGCTGTTTCCTGCAGTGCTTTAACATGTTAGCACAATTAGACTTATGCCAATTAATGCTAACATAAGGATACATTTGTTGTGTACATCCATTTCTGCAGGTCACTGGATAATAGTGTCAGCAAAATTTCATAAATGTAAATGGGGGATTTTGGTAGCATAGGGGGTTTCCTGCACCCACACTTTTGTCCACATTTGCTTGTTTGTTGTGTTACCTTTCAGTGAACACTTGCATTTAATTTTGGAGTGTGAGTGATATGCATTAGCACTCATGGTGGTAAGTAATGACCCCTTTTGGAAGTCCCTTAGCCAATGCCCCACTCTCTCCTCATAGTGCCTCCTGTAGGTCAACAGTAATTATAGTCTTTGTATTTTCTATTTTTACCTACTGTCTGTCTTGATTCCTTTTAACTCCTTTTGTAATACTTTATAGCGTGTTTAATAAAGTATGACTTTGCTATAATTTTCCTTTGTAGTGCAGAGGGACTACACCAAGGGTGTAGTCGAGCGTCAGCTGTGAATGGCAAGGAGTCAAGTTGAACCAGCAAGTAACATGTGATGAGTTACACCTGTGTCTAATTACTGGTTGCTATAAATGTGTGTCTCTGTGTGTCTTTCAGGTAGCCAGTAATGAGAGAGAGAGCTGTGTCACCCCACATGTATGTCTGTGCGTGCTAGATCACTGAAAAGTGAAAGTTGAGAATAAACACACCTGTTTTGAAGCCTGCCTTCCTCACTGTCCCACTTCAGAGAACCGATGCACAGTGTTTTATTGAAAATCAATAAAAGCTACTTTCCTGATTCTGAAAATCCTGTATCTGCATTCATTTATTGAAAGAACCAAAGGAGGGGCTCTTTTTCACTGTAACACCAGTGTGCAGAAACATACTGTTTTAAAGTATATCTTTGGGTGAATGGCCCAATATTGTGTAGTCTAAGGTATAGGTTAATTGAAACCAATATTTTGCTATTAGCTGGGGTTACATTCTGGCATAGTTGGCAAGATCAGTCAAGTCAAGTTTGTCTGTATAGCACTTTTAACAGTAGACATTGTCCCAAAGCAGCTTTACAGAATCTGAATGACCCGAGACATGAGCCAATTTTATCCCTAACCTATCCCCAATGAGCAAGCCCGTGGCAACAGTGGCAAGGAAAAACTCCCCTAGATGACCTGAGGAAGAAACCTCGAAAGGAACCAGACCCAAAAGGGAACCCATCCTCACCTGGACAACAACAGACAGCATGACCATAACATTAACAGTTTTAACATTAAGTCAGTTTCGTTGATGTTATAACTCTTCATTAATGGAAACTTGAGTGCAAACCTGTTCATGACAACTGCAGTCCTAAAGTTAGCAAGTCAACTGTAGTCCTCAGCCATAAAAGCATTACTGTAAGTGTC
>JANZLB010000004.1:18845595-18855678 GCA_026167865.1 Notarius quadriscutis | reverse complement strand
TGTATATAACTATATCCAGGAGGACTCGCTTCATTTAATGCTATATATTCATTTGACTTAATCCATGTTTCAGTTAAGGAAACACTGTAGTTCCTTGACTGTAGTGGGTATGGGCCCAGTAGCAACTGCCAAGACCTTGCTTGTGTCTATGCTTATACCTTCAACACTGATAATGTACCCCAGGAACAAAATCTAAGTTGCGTGGAATTCACATTTTTCACCTTTGACATAGAGTTGGTTTTCTAAGAGCCAGGTTAGTACTGACTTGAGATGCTTGCGGTGAGTGACTTCATCTGGGGAGTAGATCAAGATGTCATTGATATATGCAATAACTTAGCATCCCAGCATGTCCCTGAGGACATAATTAATAAGACATTGGAAGACGCTGGGAGCACAAGAAAGTTCATATGGCATCACACAATATTCAGAGTGACCTGAAGTAGGGACCTTCTAATAGTAAAAGGAAAATTAAATGTTATTGGCCTGTATGCAAAACTCCACACACTTAGTCACCTAACTCAGGAGAATTTGTGGCAAGCACAAGAACATCAGTCCTGGCTGTACAACAGGGGTGTACGCCTTTTGGGAATTCACACCAGGGGATAAAGTACACATATTACTCCCAAAGTCAAGCTCTAAAATGTTTGCCAAATGGCAAGGGCCCTTTGAGGTCACACAGTGAGCAGGAGGCATCAACTATGAGGTTAAGCGAATGGATAGAGGCAGGGCAAAGCAGATATTCCACCTCAATCTCTGTAAATTATAGAATGAGGGGGTCCCTGTGTTGTTAGTCAGTAGTTTTGGAGAGGGCAGAGCTGGAGCCGGAGGTAAAAACATAAGTACCCGCTCAATCTACCCCGGTCCACTGTGGAGAACACCTTTTGCCGTCCCAACTCACAGAGGTTGCCCAGTTGCAAGCAGAGTTTTCTGACGTGTTCTCGTCTCTCCTTGGTTGCACGCACCTCATAGAACACCACATCAAGATGCCCCCAGGGGTGGTGGTGCATAACTTCCCATACCACTTACCCAAACACAAGAAAAATGTAGGACAGGATGAACTCAAGGCTATGCTTGAAATGGTTGAGATGTAAAAGGAATAGCCAAGGAAAAACATATAATAATAGACACTAACAAATTTATCATTAACTAGATAAAAGAAAAAACCTTGTCAGGGATAGAAAGCTGACTTACCAGTTTAGGTACAATAATGGATAGCAATGCTGGATGATTTGCAGTTATCTTTTGTCACAAAAAACAAAGAAAAGAACAGAGAGTAACTGCTATTCCAAAGGGACTAAGTCAGAAGGTGAGTATCTATACAGATGGTTCTGAAAATAAAGAACATGGATATGTTTAGGCACTCATTATAAAGTTAACAGGAAAACTGATCCATAGAGAAAAAGGGAAAAGTGCAGGAAATGCTCAGCAGGCAGAATAATGGCCCTTCATAAAACTTCAGAATGGCCAGGAGAAACTCAAACAGGTCAAATGTGTCACAGAGAGTGATTATTGTTTTCAGGCTATGACAAATGGTTTGGATACTTGAGAACAAAATGGATATGTTTATTCCAAATTAAAGCCTTTAAATCAGGCAGACATTTGGAAACAGATTAATGAGCTGAGAGAGAAAATTAAAATGTACTCCTTTCATGAAGTCAGACACTTTACAAACTGAAACTGCAAATGAAAATAGAGACATTAATATCTCAAGCAGCACAAAGCTGTCATAGCAACCAGTGAAAATGTCTTACAAAAGATGCATCTGGATTATGGATTTATGCATCTGACCACAAACTTCGTCAGTCGTCAGCTTAGAGAAACAAGCCTCAATATGTCTCAGTGGGGAGTAAAATACAGTGAAATCAGATTAAACTATCCTGAGTGTCGAAAAGTCATGATACTTAATAATCCTGAATACACAACAATTAAGCCAGAACAACCAAAGATAGAATACTGTCTAGATTATGCAGGGCCAATCTATCCAATGACTCATAATAAAAATGTATACTTCCTTCTGGCAGAAGAAGGATACACTGGTCAAATAATGATTTGGCCTTCAAAAACTCAGTCAGAAGATTTCCCAATAAAATGCCTAAAGGAATTGTTTGGGGAAGACCCCTTTGAATTCATGGGGATAATGCTGGAGTTGTTACAGGGAAGAAAGTTCAAGAAATTCTTGAGCAAAAAGATGTTCAATTAATCAGATCCCTGGAATACCAACCAGCCCCAAATGGTAAAGTAGAATGTGCAGTGACGAAAGTAGAAGACTTGTTTAGGAAAAATGAAGATAAAGGGGAATAGGACACCCAGAACTTATTTTCAGATATTCAAGGCACTCTTATAGGGGGTTACTATAGTCTGACTATTGTGCAAAAATAGCTTTCAAATAAAGAAAATTGCGACGATGCCAACAAAAGCTGTATGTCATTTTTTGAAGTAATATGTTCTATTTGAGGTCTTTCTATCTCATTGTTGTCTAGTACCAAATAACTAAATAGACGTGCCACCTCTGGACTACTTGTGTAAATTTTGCAGGAATTCCTGACGTAATGTGACCAAATATTTGAACATCACAAATTAAATATTTTTACCATCAAAAAATTGTTCTAACAAGGTAACAAAAAAACAAAACAAAAAACAGCTGACTGGAAGAAGCAGCAGTTCTATCATAGTTTATTTATTTAAATTAAAACATTCTTTAAACCATAATCTATTTTGGTACATGTGTGCTAAGTGTAACCCCTTTTTCGTCCTAAGAAATCACAGTAGTAAATAATCACTAGTCACTGATTGGACCAGGTATCAGGATTCTAGGAAGTTGCTCATAGAGCCCAGGATGGAACATCAATATTGATCACCCTCACACAAAATGTAATTTTTCAAAAGAAATATATTCTTGAGTATTAATAGCAAAAATATAACAACACACCCTCAATATAAGAAATATAAGAAAAATAATAAAGTGCCCACAAAAATAAGAAAAAAATGTGTCTGTCATCATTGTTTAGTCTAGCCTGTTTTCTTTCTTTGTTAAGAGCTCAGGTTTTAGTTCGTTGGGGCCCTTTAATCTGCATTCATCACTCTGTCCTACCACACCTCAAGTACAGAAGGTAAATTCTCATTCAATCTGGCTCACCAACCGGTCCACTGTATCCTCTCCTTCAGCAGGTGTCCAGGAGCTGCCTTGTGGCTATCTGCTGATGATCTTCTCTCCTTTCTGACTTGGCTATTGGTGTTGATGTCTCCTCTAGACATCAAATCTCCACTGAATCCAAGCCAACCAAAAAAACCTGACCACCGAGCAGAAACTGGAGACTAAAGACTCCGTGGTTCAGTGAGTGGTGAACTCCAAGGTCTTATTTGAATTTTCACCTTTTTCGGACAACAATCTCTCACTCACGCAGTCAGACGGTGTGGTCTCTTCTCTCTCGCTCTAACTATCCATCGGAGAGCTTTTCGCAACCGCGACCTGATTTGCTCTCTGTGGTGTCACACACAATCCCATTGGCTGTTTCCTCCATCTGTTCAGGGAGTGCAGTTAACCCCCTAATTGCCAGCTATCACTCACCCAATCTCACATACACACATACATACAGACTGAATGATGGACTCTATTACTATTTTTTTTCATAGCTTAGGTAGCCTGGGCTACACTCTCCCCCTCTGTGCCCATGCACATCCCGTGGCATGGCAAAGGCTGAGCAGTTACTACCGGAGAGGTTAAAAAAGAGGAGCCAAAAGAACCCTCACTAAAATCAGTGTCAACAACTGTCGTTAAGCCATGAAGGAATGACTGCATCATAGCTACCAACGGACTACCCAGTTCTACATACTGAAGTCGGTTAGGTTGCTCTCTAGTCTGAGTTGAACGTCTGACAGAGCTAACCTGTTCATGCTCATGTGTTTCAGATGTACGTGCCTATTGTTTCACTGTCACCAGCATCATCTGGAACATCTGGAGGTGTGTTACACTGTGTGTCAGGGCAGTCAATTTCAGCCGAACTCATTGGTTCTGCCGTTGCATCTGCATCAGTAATTGAGCGTTCAGTGTCACTTGGATGACTGTCAGGCTGATCAAGTAACAGGGGGTTATCTGCAGTACAGTCAAGCCTAACAGGTTGTTTGTCAACTTCAGGTAAGTAATCAACACTCTGAACACTTGAAGAACTCTCAACAAGATGATCAAGTGGAAGTATTGGGTGCTGTGTGTCCTGCTCAGGGGACACCCCTGGATCAAACTGGGCTGTGTTCTGAAAAGTTGGGACCTAAACACTTGAAGGATCCCTGAACCAGTAAATCGGAATGATCTCATCTTCCTCCTCATCTGAGAGGATTGATTCATCTGGGGAAGATTTTGCATGAGTTGCTGGCCTACTTCTTGGGGACTTTGGGATGGAACACCTGTCCTCCGTTGGTAAGTATCCACATGGAAGTAAGTCCCTATGCAATGTTCTTAAAGGACCCTCACTGTTCTCGGGCTTGATCATGTACACTGGGAGTGTTCCAGCCCTACTCACCACAACATGGACAATTGCTTCCCATTTGTCTGAAATTTTATGCTTTCCCCATAGGCGGAAACGTCTAACAAGCACTCAGTCTCCAACCCCCAAATCCGAAGCTGTTACACGCCTGTCATATCTTGTCTTGTTTCGTTTTGCTGTTTTTGCAGCATTTGTTGTTGCCATTTTATAGCTTTCCTGAAGACAAGACTTCAGCGTCTGCACGTATTGAGAGTGTGATGTGTGCTGACCACCCTGCACAGGCAAACCAAAAGCGAGGTTGACCAGTAAGTGAGGCTGGCGGCCGAACATGAGTTTGTATGGCACCCCGTCACCTTGTTCCTTGTACAATTGTATGCATGGACTAACAGTTTCACAAACTCACGCCACCAAGTCTTCTCTTGGTACTTCAGGGTACCTAGCATGCCCAATAAGGTGCGATTAAACTGCTCGACAGGATTACCCCAAGGGTGGCACGGGGTTGTCCTGACCTTATGTATGATGGCGACTTGACAAAGTTCTTTGATCATGCGGGACTCAAAATCGGGTCCCTGATCACTATAAAGTTTTTCTGGGAACCAGTAATGTACAATGAAATTGTCCCACAGACACTTTGCCACAGTTCAGGCCTTTTGGTTAAGCATTGGAATGGTGACTGCGAACTTCGTGAAGTGATCCGTGATGACAAGGATGTCCTTCGTCCCACTGCTATTGGGCTCCAGAGAAAGGAAGTCCATGCAAAGTAACTCAAGGGGCCTCGAAGTGTTGATATTGACTAGCAGTGCCGCTTTCTCAGGCAGTGCCTTTCGGTGCACACATCTGCCACAGGTCTTCACCTTCTTTTCAACATCTAAAGCCATCTTGGGCCAAAAGAATCTTGTTCTTACAAGATCTAGGGTATGATCAGCGCCCATGTGTCCCATATGATCATGTAAACTCGTCAAGACCATGCCACGGAGCTCAACTGGCAAGACCAGCTGATAAGATGTCTGAGGGCCGACCTGCCTTCTCCGGTACAGGAGAATATTGAGGAGCTCAAGATGCTGTAACTCTCTCAACAAGAGTGGGAGTTCTGGGAGTTTGCTCGGTAGTGTGGGGGGTGGCTTCTTCCCACACTCAAGTTGGAGAATGACATGTCTTAAACACTGATCTGCTCTTTGTTTTCTTGCCAAATCAACCTCAGTTAAGTGAGGAATGACTGGCAGCCCTCCAAACGGATCCTCCTTCCCATAGCTATCGGGTACAGCTCTTGTGGAAGTGGCAAAAGTTTCAACCAAAGCAGCACCATCATGGACATCAAGGTTGTCACTGTAGAAAAACTGCCTCTCACAAATAGCTTGAATGACAGCTTGGTCGACTGTGTCGATATTGTCTGGGTCAGAGAGATGGTCTCGAGTGAACTGAGAAATCCGTTCCCTCTCTTTTTGCGACTTGGAATCATCTGACAGTTCGCCATGGGGTCTGCAGGATAGCCCATCGGCATCTGTGTTTTGTTTTCTAGGTCTGTACACAAGCTTGAATGAAAAGGTAAACAATGTTGCAAGCCATCTGTAACTTGTTGCATCAAGTTTTGCAGTGGTCAAAATGTATGTCAATGGGTTACTGTCAGTAACTACAGTGAAATGATTACCATAGAGATAGTCACAGAATTTTTCAGTGACTGACCACTTAAGTGCCAAGAATTCCAGGTTATGGGCTGGGTATCAGCTCTCACTTCGCGATAGCCCTCTGCTTGCATAAGCTATGACATAGAGCTGACCTTCCTGTTCTTAATAAAGCATGGCACCTAGCCTGCTGGTGCTGGCATCAGTGTGAAGCACATACGGCTTTTGAGGATCAGCGAAGCCCAACACTGGAGCAGTGGTGAGTGCTTCAATGACCTTCTCGAATGCCTGCTGACAAGCAGGTGTCCACCGACATCCAAAGGGTTCCTTTGGGTTATGGTAAGTCTGATCAGTTTTTGGTTTCAAGTTGGATTTCTTATGCGGAGGTGGGTGCCCAGAGGTTAGGCCGTGCAGAGGCTTCACGATGTTAGACTTCCTTCAAATGCATGTCACCCATGCATTTTTCCATTAACCTTTGGAAAGTACTTGGTGCATTGGTAATGCCCTGAGGCATCCGGTTGAATTCCCAAAACCCAAATGGGCATGCAAATGCTGTCTTGGGTTTGTCTGTCTCCTCAACTTCAATCTGGTAATAACCAGACTTTAAGTCGAGAACTATAAACCACTGATAACCTGAAAGTGCAGAGAATGTGTCTTCAAGCTTGGGAAGCACATATGCATCCTTTATTGTATGCAGGTTCAGCTTGCGATAATCAATGCACAGTCGGACAGTACCGTTCTTTTTTCTGACCACCACAATTGGGGATGAAAATGGTGACTCTGATTCCCTAATTACCCCAGTATCTAGGAGCTCTTGAATGTGCTTTCGAACAGCTTCAACATCAGCTGGATGTATTGGTCGAGGCCACTGCCTAAAAGGAGACTCATCTGAAAGCTTTATGTGATGCGTCACTTTAACTGTTCACCCAAAACCCAAGTCGTGTTGCGCAAACACTTCCGGCATACTTTGAAGCTGCTGGACAATGTGCTCCTTCCACTGAGGTGGGATTGGAGATTCCCCAAAATTGAAGTGCACGTTCGACTTCTGAGATGGCTCAGCATCGGTTGATTTACTTGTGCAGTGCTGTTGGGACATAATGCACTGGTAAGTACCGATGTCTGCAAGTTTACACTCTGCTGAAAGGACCACATCATGTTCTGATACATTACTAACAATGACTGGTAGCTTAAAGGGTCACTGGTTGGGAAGGTCAACCAAGCAAGTCTTCACTATTAACCCACCAGGCAAGGAAGATGAAGATGAATGCTCAACAACAACCATTTTCTCATTCTGGAAGTCATTAGCTACAGCAATACCCTCAATGACCATGGTTTTTCCAGCTGGAATAACCTCAGGGTCTTTGCCATGTAGCCTCACTATGCCATGGCTAGTGCTAGCCTGTCTGCATCGGAGTTCAAGGACCTTGATCACAGCTCGATAACCGTAAGGGGCTGGCTGATAGTTAGTTGGTGTAGCATCAGAATAAATGTTGTACAAGATATCCATGGTATTCATGCCTACCAGCACAAGAGACTGTGAGTTGGCCCGGACATCAGGCACACCAAAGCAAGGGTATGTACCTCGATTGATGCACCAAGTAAAGCTTGTGGAAAGATGATGGTCATTTCAATGTACCCTAGGTAGGGCATAGATTGTCTGTTTGCTCCCTCTACCTCTAAGAGATCATGCAAGGGTTTGATCTCTTGTTCGGCCAAGTGCTGTTCATAAAACGAATGGGGAATGGTCATGACCTGTGAACCTGTATCAAGTAGACAGTTAACTTGCCTACCCTTGATAGTCACTTCAGCTGTACTTCTGGTGCCTACCAGCCTGCAAGGAAGTTTGAAAGGGTGGCCTGTTTTCAGGTGTTCTTAAGTGGCACACATGTGAACCTTGCATTTCTTTGAGGGACATGGTTGTCTCTCTTCAGCCCCCGTCTGCCCCATGATGGAGACTGAGTCTAGTTTAAAGGTAAGTTAGGGTGGTTTTGTTGTCCTCACACATGCTGTCTTTCCTCTAACTGTCTTCTCTTTTTAGTCACTACAGTCGGGTTTGAGTCATTGGTGCAAATTGTCGCTATGTGCCCATCCTCCCCGCAATTAAAGCAATACCACAGTTTGGGTTTGTTTGTGTAGTTCTTTCTTGGTTGCTTTGATGTCTGGTTTTGCACTGTGTGATGCTAACACTCTATCATGTGTTTTCCCTGTAGCACCCCTATCACTGAACCCCTTATACTTCTTCTGAGCCATTAAAGTGGTTAGCTGACTCTGGAGGCTCGCTACCTGCTTCCTAAGATCATCTATAGTACTGGGATTGGTCTCTGGGTTCTCTGTTGGCTCAAAAATAAAGCTACTCTGTGACTGGAGCTGAACCCTCTGTTTTATGGATCCTACATGTTTTCTCATGCGACTAGCTTTACCTGCCTGCCTGTCCTCCTCGGTACGTAACATTAGTAGAAGCTCTGTGAACGAAGGCAGAAAGCTTTTCTTCTGCTCAAGTTGTAGACTAGAGAGCAGAACAACATCCCAGCACCCTCTACAAAACTGCTTGAGAAGGTGTTTACCTACTTCCCCTGGTGCAACACCCCCCCTCTTAACAGCCTGGTTAAGTGCAAGCTGAAACTGCTGCAGGTAAGTAGATGGCTTCTCACCTGGATCCTGGAGAGTATTCATGAATTGAGCAAACAGCTCTTCTCCATCCTCAACTGCACCAAAAGCTGAATCTAGCAGTTGCAGGTAGACGGAAGGCAGTGAATTGGAGCACAGGCCTTTAACCACATCTGCTGCAGGTGAAAGCAAACTCTCCAGGATCCTTCTCGACACTTGAAGAGGAGACATGCTGGGACCATTCAAAAGAAGTTCAATGTGTGAGCGCCAAGTGTCATAATCAGCTTCGTTATTTGGTCTGGGAATTTTCCTGGAGAAGGAGCGAAGTCGGACAGGAGATGACAAAGAACTTGTGTCCTCCCTCCTCACAATGTGTTCTACAACAACTTTCTGAACTTCTGGTGGATTGACATCACTCAGCAAAAGGGATGGAACTCGTCTTTCATCAGTGATTAGGACTGATGTAGCCACGTTTACACCATTATCATTCTGAGGGGGACCTGCAAAAGGACTGGTGGTCTGTGGTGACTCCACAGGGGTCTCACTGAATGCCAAAGGTGACAGCTCATCTGCAGATTGCATGCTTTCAACATCACTACTGATCTGCATCATCATTTCTCTTAAGACTGTCTCGTAGTCTTTGCTGCTAAGATTTGCTAGCTCTTTAACTCTGTTAGATAAGTTCTAGTAGCACTGCCACCTAGCTTGGAAGTATAAACATTACTTAAGGCCTTAACATTATACACAACATTGGGATCACCTTCAAATGTGTGCCTGTATGGTAAAAGTAGCTCCAAACTTTCTACAGCTGAGCAACTGGAGTACTCGATGATCAGGTTTTTGTGAAACTCAGAAGACTCCTCATCAAACAAAACTGTGCACTGAATGACACCATACTTCTTAAGGAAGTCAATCACCTCTTCATCTTGTTCTCATCCAGTTACTCCATCAACAATAACTACATTGGGTATTTTAACACTGGACCTCTGAATAAAATCAATGTTGCAATAGAGCAATATTGATATTCACTTATACTGGGCTCCTGGCTGGCTTGCCAAATTACTGTAACCCCTTTTTCGTCCTAAGAAATCACAGCAGTAAATAATCACTACTTACTGTTTGGACCAGGTATCAGGATTCTAGGAAGTCGCTCATAGAGCCCAGGATGGAACATCAATATTGATTACCCTCACACAAAATGTAATTTTTCAAAAGAAATATATTCTTGAGTATTAATAGTTGTGACATCTTACATCAGTTTTTGTGAGGATATGTGTGTGCCCACCAAGACCTTCTGCACATACAACAACAACAAACCCTGGTTCACCGCAAAACTCAGGCAGCTTCGCCAGGCCAAGGAGGAGGCCTACAGA
>JANZLB010000004.1:18692636-18704447 GCA_026167865.1 Notarius quadriscutis | reverse complement strand
ACACAGAAAGGCCCTCGTCGGCCGCTGGGCTCGAACCCAGAACCTTCTTGCTGTGAGGCGACAGTGCTAACCACTACTCCCTTCCTTTAGGGATTCAAGTGACTTTTCTCATTAATTGTATAGATAAATGTAACATATCTGATATTATTATTATTATTATTATTATTATTATTATTATTATTATTATAACTGTTGTTGTTGGGAGATACATCAATGTTAAGGCCTATCGCTCTTATTTATAAGTTTTGTTTTCCCACTTGGTTGCAGGAGCCTAAACAACAGGGCACCCTTTTCTTTCCCATTATGTGTAAAGCGATAACCACCACCCCCACCCCCGCGACCACCTCCTCCTCCTCCTTACATTTTAAAATGAAACATTTTTCTTTTTCTTCGCGCTTCACAAAGAAAGCCGATAATCTCCGTGCAGTTTTCAGGTTCTGGCATCGTGTGCAGAAATCCAATATGTACAATTTTGCACGAGGTAAACACACAGAATGAATTGCATTAGAGGCAGCCAATGTATTCTCAGCGAGGTTGTTGTGTCCCTGCTCCCGGCTGTGCGCAACCATTTAAACCCTATTTATTAGGGAAAAATCACTTGAACCGCTACGGAAAATCCTTTACTGCTGAATAAAGATAGCAAAAGAAAGGGTGAGTAAACTGGCAAATATAACACGAGGGTCGGACGCAGTTGGTTTCTGATTTATAGTTTTGTCCTCCGAGTAATATCTCTTTGCAAGCGATTCTTGGTTTGTGTGAAAGCGTCGTTAAGCGTCTGTCGTCGCATTTTAACCGGATAATTATGACCCGCGCTGAGAGCAATTCACTTTGTACAGCTATAAAAAAAAAAAAAAAAAAGAGTCGCGAACTATTGAAAAGTCGTAAAAACGAAGTACACCATCAATCAAGCGACGATTTGGGGCAAGCGCTTAAATAATGCGATGATTTAAAATCACTCAACACAAATTTTTTTTATTTCTTTTTAACACATAAAATTCTTTCAGACTATCATGCTAACATATGCATAAAGCCTCTCTTTCTCTTTATTGCGCTTTTAGCAACGCCATGCTTCTGCAGTCCGTATTTATGTCTCGTACTTACGCCTCCACTGAGTGCTCGATACAAGGGTGGGTTTTTTTTCCCTCGCCAAAAAAGCGGGAGAGAAAACAAGAACATACTCACAACTCTTCCCTCACACGCCGTCTTTGCCGCTTAGCTGACATTTTGGTTTATCGTTACATAGGATCTGTCCCCCAGGTTTTGTTTTATTTATTTATTTATTTATTTTGTTTGGTTGGGTTTTATTTTGTTGTTGCTGTTGTTGCTTTTTTGTGTGTGTAATGAGTATTCTCACTTGGACGCCTCCATTGTGTCGCATTAAGAAGCGTAATTCACCAAGGAGCTCTCTGTCCCTATCTGCTTTTCGAGTAGGCTCACTTTTTTTTGAAGCAGTTCTCTACTTATTATATTTCAGGCTCCACGCATTGGGTTAACGGCTCGTTTGTTTGGCCTAAACAGGCAGACCTCGTTTGCATGAAAGGGGTGGTTTGCATAATAAACAAAATCAGTCAAATGATATGTTTCCATTTCAGGTGATTTCGCGTATTTCACGCCTCCCTTTAATTTATGGGCTACTGACCTCGGCTGATATTCTCAGTATATTAGTAGGCTATAATTAGTAGATTTGGTACTAATTATATAAAGACCTGATGGTCTTGAAAACGACTTCATTACAAGAATTTCCCATGATGCCTTAAAGGCGCATTTTATAACCTTTCAGCATAAAAATTAATTGACACAAAAAATTAAACAGGTGTGGAAAAAATATTGCGTTTTGTGAAGATGTGCTCCCATCTTGGGTCTTGTTATTTGCGCGTAATCAATTGACAGGGAAATAATAATAATAATAATAATAATAATAATAATAATAATAATAATAATAATAATAATGTGATCAAACAAATCCAATCTGAAACAACTGTGACTCGTTGTGTGTATGTTGGTGTCCACTCAGTTTTAAAAGAGGTCGAAGCTTTGCTGTAACGCTAAATCGGTCTGGAATTTGGAAGTTGGGATAAAAACATGATAATAACCTTCGCTGAGAAATGAGAAGAAATGAAGGCATGTGAGTGGCTGACATGGGCCGGCTTTAAAAGCTGATTGGCTCTCATTTGAAGCCGCTTATGGGGCTATCCAACTATTAAGCACCTCCCCGTTCCTCTAAAGGGCATTATAATGCAGAGGACCTCCTTTTTAAAACTCCAATATATATATATATATACATATATTAAATAGGTTAAAATCACAGTGATTTTTTTTTTATTTTGAGGAAAATAAACCATCACCCTGGAGCGGCGCATGATGCTCTCGCACGTCGACCTGCTGGACGCTCGGCTCGGTGAGTAACTGTCGCAAAACTGCGCTCGTCTTGTGGACTGGAAGCTTTGAGGACTTTCTCAACCTCACTCTCTTTTCTTAAACCAAGCAGTCATTCAACTTAAATACAGTAAATACAGTTTAAAGTGATCTAATTTACTTGAATAAAGGTAATCATCATTATTAGATTACAAGATAATTTAGAAATATATTGATGCCATTCAGTGGAATTAGACACTTTTCACATACGTAATTGAGGGGTGTGTGCACGCCTCCCGTATTATTCGTGTTTTGTAACAGCGTAAAAACAAGCGTGATACTTTCGACACACTCCAAAGTAGCTCAGTTCTGCGTGAAAATTGTGAGGTTTACCGTAACCCGTCTCTTTTAATATAATTATAGGAAACCTTTTGGCGGGAACCATGAGTAGGCTACATTTTGACGTATTTGTGTGTGTGTGTGTGTGTGTTGTAGGGATGAAGGATGCCGCGGCGGAGCTCCTGGGACACAGAGAGGCATTGAAGTGCAGACTCGGAGTCGGTGGCGGGGTGTCTGAGCCCGGACATACCGGAGAACTTGGCCCGAGCCCGGAAACCCTCGAAGGCGCGACCCATCTTCCAGGAGACGAGCTCAGCAACGTTGGATCCAATCCTCCGAACGGCAAAGAGCAAGATAAGCAGCAGCAACAACAACAAAATCAGAACTCGGCGCAATCCGTGAGTCAACAAACGCAGAAACAGAAGCGCCACCGGACTCGCTTTACGCCTGCGCAACTCAATGAGTTAGAGCGCAGCTTCGCCAAAACCCACTACCCTGACATCTTCATGCGAGAGGAGCTCGCGCTGCGCATCGGCCTGACGGAATCGCGTGTGCAGGTAAGTCAGTTTCGAAATGTTCATAACATTTGGCAGCTTAAATTGGTAGGTAATCAGAATAGCTAATCACAGTAACAACAACAACAACAACAATAAACCTGTAATAATTATCAACCGATTATTATTATTATTATTATTATTATTATTATTATTATTATTATTATTCAGTTTATTCAACTTCAGAATGTATACAAATACAGTGCCATAGGGCGACCAGCGTAACCTATGGAACTATATGAACTTTACAATCTAAAACACTTCCAAATCTAAAAAGCTAACCTATTTACAATTAGGCCTAAGTCATGAAAAAAGAAAATCTAAATGTTGCATCTCTATTATTATTATTATTATTATTATTATTATTATTATTATTATTATTATTATTATGTGACAGATTGTGAGATAAATCTAGTATATAAGAAAATAACGTAAATATATTTTCACAGTCAAGTTCAACTGAAACAGCCAAAACTGAAGAAAGTTAGTTTCGGGCCCTCCTTCCTTCAAACAATTCTTCGAATTATACCAGCCATCCAAATCGTTTAGAAAAAAAACAGTAGACCAGGCAATGATTTGAACGGCAGTCAACAGTAGAGTATGTTAATAGAGTAAATATTTCTGAAACGGGACCGATTGAAAAGTCTGAAACAGACTTTTCAGTCATTTAATATAATAACTGTTATATAATTGTCTATAGTTTTACAGCAACGCGTCTCCGTCATTAAAAAGTGGAAAAGACCGTAAAGGAAATATGTAGACCTAATGCTATTTCGCACAGAAAAACAGACAGCACTAATTCATGGTTAAGTTCAAAATATTTAAATACATTCATACGGGTTTGATTACAATGACGTTGGACGATTCGGGATTTATTTTACTTACTCGTTTGGGGAAAATAATATTAAGGATAAATCAATCAACAACGTCCTAAACATTGTGTTTTCAAATTCTTATCATTGCATATGACACGCTGCGCTTGTATTTACATTGTAAAAAAATATTCACGATCAAGATTTATAACAAATCGTATGGATGTTTGAATTATTAATCCAGCTAAAGCAAAACGTGATTCGTGTTTTTTCACCCGTCACCTCATTGTCGTGTTAAACCTCAGTTAAGTTTTTCTTAATCATCGGAGCAATGAGCTTTATTAATCGGTATTTGGAATGTGGCTTGAATTCTTTCGATTTAACCTCCAAGTTCATTAAATATGATAGAAATTTCGAGAACCCAATCTGTTATTATCCACATATTCCAGTATTATTTATTACTCTCATCGGCTTATTAACTCCAATGTGAAACGATGCAAACGTCCAAATAAAAACCTTCATAATACCAGACCCCTTGTGCACGGATATGATTTGCTTGTTTTATTGAAACTTAGCTTCACTATTGCAGATTTGTTAGAATAGGCTCGCCCCAGTCGTTTGCAAAGTTACTAATGTTTACACCACGAGGTACAAGTTTCTTAGGGCTTCATCTATGTTAGCTTGTATCACCGAAGTCGCTAAAATGTGTTAAGGTGCACCTGTAAGACAGGAGCCTTTTTTTTTTTTAACCCCACAGTAAGCGATTTGCAAAAACAATGACGCGCACCGTCATCTCAATAATCTCCATAAACAGTGTTTCAGCAGCATTCTCGACCTGAAAATCATCACGTCACGTTTCGCTCATGGCAGAGAGAATGTGCTTTGGGTTTTTTTTTATGGTTTGAAGGTTTTTTTTCCGTCTAAAGTGTAGGCTAATGTGTCTCAGGCTGGATTTAACGGAATCCTGTGTCATTCTAATATGATACCCTACTTTTGTCCTGACACCCACTCTTTTAATCCACTAAACGAGTGGGACCCGCGAGTGTAATTTGTAATTTTCTCTTTTTCCAAACCATTAGGTTCCCATTAATCACTGCGCACAGCTCGTGAATGAGGTCTCTATAAACCTCAAGCGGCTGGGAAATAAACACAGAGCAAGACCATAAACAGTCCATGATAGTGCTTTTAGACACAGGAGACATTAATTAATGGCCTCGGTGGTAGAGGAGCATAATGGATAGCGCCAAGTAACGTTAATTTCAGTTTGACTTTAGATGGTGAAAGTGCCGATACAAAAAGTGTGCCATGTTTCAGCGGCACGCTCACCATTGTCTAAGTCCAAAATGTCCGAATTTCAAGATTCTGTCATTTGCATAGTCGATCGTTTGAAGGACATTTAGGCTGATTGGTGTTTATCTATTTTGAAAGTAATTTAACCAATTTAAAAACAATAATTTTAATCATTTAAGGTAGAGATTGCGGAATTTTGCGTTGAATTGAAGCCTGAAATAATAATAATAATAATAATAATAATAATAATAATAATAATAATAATAATAGCCGTGAGAAGCATTACCATTTGTTCGTGCCACGCATAGGCCTACCTATTTTATAATTACAATAATAGAAACAACGGTATTTACGTAATACTCATCTAAAAATCAATCTACTCTTTATATAGAACCTGTGATAACCTGGCGACTTGTCCAGGGTGTACCCCGCCTCTCGCCCATAGTCATCTGGGATAGGCTCCAGCTTGCCTGCGACCCAGTAGAACAGGATAAGCGGCTACAGATAATGGATATATTTAGTGTATCGTAACAGATGTGGTGCTAACGAACAACAATAGCAATAATTCTGTTTATAACGTTATTTTAAAAAGCGCTATTATTAAGCCTAATGATGCTGTACAAATAACCACAATCAACTAAAATAGCTTTAATACAAGACACAAACGGTTAATTTAACAATACACAATAGTCCATCTAACCTCAACCGTTACTAATTTTTCACAAGTTATTTTGTGAGTTTTCTTAAAAGTTTGCAATTCTGAGCAACTACTAGACTTTGCTCCAGTGTCACGTGTGTGGTTTGGTTGTCGCAGGTTTGGTTCCAGAATCGACGCGCCAAGTGGAAGAAGCGCAAGAAGACCACGAACGTGTTCCGCGCGCCCGGCACGTTACTTCCTACTCATCACGGTTTACCGCAGTTTCCTTCGGCAGCAATTAACGACAGCCTATGTTCGTTTCACGCAAACGACACGCGCTGGGCTGCAGCCGGAATGCCGAGCGTCTCTCAGCTCCAACTTCCGCCGGCGCTCGGCCGCCAGCCTGCAATGGCGCAGTCACTATCGCAGTGCAGCTTGGGAGGCGCGAGCCCGGCGGCGCCTGGTTCTATGGGTCTGTCCAACATGGCGTCCAACGGCTCGGCCCTGCAGTCGCATCACCTATATCAGCCCACGTTTCCGGGCATGGTGCCCGCGTCACTCGCGGGCCCGACAACCGCGAGTGCCTCCACGCAACTCTGCAACTCGTCATCGACAGATAGTGACGTATGGCGCGGCACGAGCATCGCGTCACTGCGCCGCAAAGCGCTCGAGCACACAGTCTCAATGAGTTTTACTTAATGACGCACGTGGATTCCGAATATGTTCTTTTGTCGATTCGTCTTCTTTTACACTATATTTTCGCACATATTTTTGACCTACTGAAACCTAAAGTATATGGGACCGGATGCATGTCTCTCTCTCTCTCTCTCTCTCTCTCTCTGCCAGTTCAATGAGGCCTATTATTTGAGACTTTTACATCAAACACGCTGCACATAACAGACAGAATGTAATGCACATATTTGCAATATTCGACCCAGGACGCTACTTACCTTGTGATTTATTTATTTATTTATTTATCTATTTATCTATCTATTTATTAAAACAAATGCACATTACTGACCACAGGTTTTTTGTTTGTTTGTTTTTTACAGTAAATAAGTAAGAGAATAAAGGCCAACTGACGTAAAAAGAGCAAAACTCAAGAATAAACGTAGAATGCATGTGTGGATGGCGTTATCCGATTAGGGGAAATTGATCATTTACTCTATTTATTATTTTAAAAAAGATGATTTTACTGTTATAGGCTATGCTGTTCTACAGGATGTGTCGACAAAGCATTCTTTAAATTGCTCTAATTTGGTCGATTTGTGATATGTTCTAAGTTTGTCTGTGCATACTACAATACAGATTTCTTAAATTTCTTAATTGTTATATGCTTTCCTGAACATATTTATATCGATTAAATGTAATGTCAAATAAAATAATTTTGAATGTCATCTCGTGAACGCCAAGCCTACTTTGTAATTTGTCCGCATGAGGCGATAATTAGGCGCAAATAGCCTACATTGTGTATGGCTATTTAAAGTTTTAAATTAGATTCGTTAAAAGTTCAATACATGCAATATATGAATATACAGGTGGGTTGCCAGATTAGCCATTATCTAAAGCATTTAAAATGTTCACTGGGTGATGGAATTACAATAATACCAAAAGTACAAGTTGAAAAAGCCCTTTCAAAATCTTTCCCAGGATTGGTGTCTTGAAATTTTGTAATTTTCTTTCCTTTTTTTTCGGTGGTGGAGGGTTTGGGGGATAGGGTGGGGTGGGGCGCATTTTCTTGCATTTCTGTGAATGAATAAATGAATGAATAAACACCCCGTCAACACCGCAGACGTGTCAAAAATGCAGTACAGGGGTGGGTTTCCCGATAACGTTGCACTTTAGGGCTAAAGAATTAATTTAAAGACACCTCTTGAGCAACAAATGTTGCCTCTGTATGTGGTTTTCCCAAGCTCACTCGTAAGAAGATCTCTTAAAAGCAACTACTAATGCCTATATCGAGGCTTTGCAATGCACAACCTCGATATAGGCATTAGTAGTTGTCAAAGTCATTTATACTGTAGTCACTAAAGCAGTAGCTGGTAAATCCAGTTGATGAGGTCATATGGCGTTCATTTTTAACCAAAAACCACTGAAATATAAAGTGCTTAAATATGCTAATATATTGTACCATCGTTAAGAATTACATATATAATGTGGTAATTGATAACTGAAACTATTTTATATTTTTAGACAATAGCATATTTATTTCAAGCTTGTTTTTTTTTAATTAAAGGAACAAATGTTCACACAAAAGAATGAGCAAATGATAAGTTAAATAATTAAGTAAATGTTTTCCCTGTGCCTGCTCATTTAATTGATAACCAGTCATGCAGGCATGATTATTTCAACTGTTATCCACAATGCCAAGCTGGCAATGTTCTCCCTACACACACACACACACACACACACACACACACACACACACACACACACACACACACACACACACACAATCAACAGTGATTAAATCTCATGCGATATAAACTGAGGAGAAAAAATATACAGAGATAAAAACATTAATAATGTAAAAACCTTATGTTTAACTTTTCCTAAATAGCCTACTTGAAACGCTAAATTATTCATCTAAACATAAGTTCACATTGAGTTATATATTATTTACATTGTATAGTTGCTGAATAAGTTTTACATGGCATTAGTATAATGTCTGTTGGAAAACCAAAAGTTATGCTCAATTAAATGCTGTATTTTATTTGCTTTTGACTTTTTTACAGTGACATATTAAAATTTAATAAGGAAGGGAAATTTTTATAATCACTGTTAAGCTCTAAGAATACTCACTCTAATACTTCACACATGCAATTCTTAACCATGGTGAGTGATTTGAAAACTATTCTTAAAAACTGTTGCTTGAATGATAACCATTGATATATTCAACACACAAGTATTTAGGCCATTAGCCTAATAAAATGTCCAGTATGTAATTGGTGTAAATTAATGCTTTGAGAAAATTGAGTGCTTTTCTAGCCAGCAACATTCTGGACTAATATTTTTCTGATTTTATATGGTTGATAGGTTTTTTTTGTTTGTTTGTTTTTTTAAGTTCTTTAAAGCCTTTGAAATATTTTACACAGATGGATCACTGGTCTTACATTGTAAATGTCTCTGGAACTGTTCTGGAAGGATGAACACCATTCTTCCAAAAGATAGTTCATCAGTTGGTTGTCAAAGCATTGTTTAGCAAATTAGTCAAAACTCATCCATAGTTATTTAACTGAGTTGAAATCTGGTGATTGCAAAGGCCATTATTTCCATACTCATTAAACCATGCAATGACCTTTCATGCAGTGTGGATGGGCATTTTCATCTCCATCAGGACAGAAATCATAAGATAAAGGTGATCAATCAGATCAAATCAAAGTATGTATGTGTTTGAGAGATTCAGGAGTATAAGGGAGGGATTAGGTAATGTGATCTGTGCAAAACAGATGTGAGATGATATTACATGAATATTAGAATTTGTCTCAGTAGCTGGTGGGTTAATTAATTTGTGGAAATGCTAGGGCCATTACTTATTAGCTAATTTGTCACATGCTATAGAGGGAGGTGAATGCTGATCCATCCTACCTCACTTTTCTTTTCACCCAAAATGCAGTGTGGCGCCATGCAGAGTAGGGGGGTGGTGACTGCTTACTAATAATTTGATTCCCTAAATAAATTTGTTTCCCTGGTTAATTGAAACCTGTTGGTAAAGGTCTGGAGAGTGAATATTATGTGCCTGTGCAGATTATGAATGGAAACATATTATACAACAGTTAGTTCTGGTCCACTAATTTGATTGGACAAGTAGTATTCCAAGAGTGCTGATATTTAGTATAACAACACTGCTACATTTCACTGTTTGTATCACTCCACTTGTCTGTGTTTGTTACATAAACCCAATTCTAGCAATAGTTCGTTACACTGAAATTGTTACTACACTTGTTATGGGCTGTCAGTCTATGCATTGCATGGCAACATGTAACACTCTGTGGCTTCTTTGGGAATTATTTTCATCGATGGAGCAAAAAACAAACAAAATATTTGGCCAGATGTGTCTGAAATGTCATTATTCAATATCAATTTATGATTTATAATGCAATCATATGAATGTCATCACGCTTGAAACTGTGCCATTGCACTGAATATCAGCATGTCTGTGATTACCTGCAGCGTTCGTGTCTATGACTGAATCACAGAGGTGCTGATATTTAGTACAACATAATAATTTTTTAACTTCATTATTTGTGGTCACTTATTTTTCCAAGTAATACTAACTTGAAGTACTTAAGTTAATACATCAAATAATGATCTTTGGCAACTTAAAATGATAGGTAAACAGAATGGATATTGTCCATTCCAAATCAAATTTAATTGGGTTTATCTTTATAGCATGCCAGTTCATAGATCAGACTTTACAGTTTCCTGATTGACATTTAATATGATTAATATTCAATACATTTGGAAAATAAAATTTGTTTCCCTACACACAAAACCTACGTTAGTTCTCAAACAGCTTATAAAATGTTTTTCTCTGAATATTTAGGGAATAAGTTAATACAAATGGAAAATACATAGTTTGGGGGTATAACACTTATTTGCAGTGCTTGTGGAGGACAGCTCTGACACCAGATCCAGCATCGAACATCATCAGGAGGAACCACTTCGCAGTTTCGGCCCCTTCTCCTCTACTGCATTCTGAAGTGGCGGGGCCCCTCCAACCGGAGGTGTTCATATGATGCTGGTGTCAACTGCTAGTTCTCAAGCCAAGAAGAATTGTCTCTTTTCAGCCAAATCCAATGAGAGGCTTTTTCAACTGTCTCCTGTAGATCTTTAATCAGTGATTTTACCTCAATGTTTGTGCAGCAGAAGCGTTTTCGAAAAAAGTTGACAAATATCTTTTCAATATACCCATGCATGCCAACAGCCAAATGGTGGTACTGAATCTTCCATCCTTGTTCTTCACACTCTTCTCCCAGTTCTTCATATCTGCTCTCTTTTCTCTCTTCTGCTGCAACAAAGTTGTCTTCCCAGGGCACAGTTAGTTCAAAGACTATGCCCTCTTTTTTCTCTTCATACCATACCACAGCATCAGGTCAATGACGTGTTTGGACCATTGGAAAAACCAAGAAATTATCCAGAACTACTGTCACTTTCCAGTTTCCGCACCATCTCTCATCTATCTCCTGTGACTTGCTGTGACTATTTGCAGTACCCAAGCACCCAGCTTTTTAGAAATTCATTCGCTTTATCTTCTCCACTTTGGGAAGCTTGCTGCTGTTAAACTGATTGATTTTCTTCTGCAGTACTTTTTCTATAACTTTCAGCACTTCATTGTGATGCCAAGTGTATCTTTCCAGTCCAAGCTTGCAGTTAGACAGAATATGTTTGAGTGTTCCTTTTTCTCCACATCTACATCTGTCATCGTCTTGCTTCCAGAGAACTAAGTTGACTGGAGATGGCATTGCATCATATGTTGACTTTATTAGAAATGAAGTTCTTGATCTTTCCAACTCCAGATCTCTTTCCATCCAATTTTTCTGCTTACTACATTCTCCTTCCATCTTAAACATTGTCCTTGCTGTGCGCACTGTACTAAATACAGTGCAACTATAATTTTTATTGCTCTTCTTTCCTTATCTCTCTCACTACTGCTCTTCTTTTCTCCCAGTTGTTACTCATGCAGAACAGCTTAAAGTTTTGTAACCCAAGACCTCCTTTCGTCTCCTGCACAGCACCTATGATCTCAATCGCTTTGCTAGCTGCTTCTTCTGCTTTCCATTTTGTCCCAGTTCATACCTTTCATGGTTCATCCCTTATCTCT
>JANZLB010000004.1:18651662-18662107 GCA_026167865.1 Notarius quadriscutis | reverse complement strand
TCCTCTGCTTGAGTTCTACAAACTGTATGTGCATCCTGAGGATTTTCCCACTCTGAGGAGACATGCACTGAAGTTTGTATCACTGTTTGGGACAACCTACTGCTGTGAGCAGTTCTTCTCAAAACTATGAACCTAGTATTCATTCACTGACATAAAACAAAAAGACACAAGGGTCAGCACAGACACAGATGATCAGCATTCTTGGAATGCTTATGTGACACAAGGATCACAACACATTAAAGCAATGAATGAATAAATGGCTCAGAATGCATAGATTATTGGCACTGAATAAATGTACATGAACTGTTTATATAGTGGAAAATCAGGAACTGTCTCTGAGGTATGTTATGGCAGAGCTTGCACTAGAATTGAGCGAAACTAAACAGGAACAAAAAAGGCGTTATCTGGATGGCAGCATTGACTACTTTCACATTACCCATAATGCTTTGCGCCTTGGTGGGTCACCAAAATACAAACAAACTAAAACAACATGGTATCGCATGCTGACCGTAATCTTTTGAATTGAAATCTCCCTAAAACCTTCAAAGAAGTGTCAAAACTAACTAAACCAAAGCTTAAAGAAACCTGCAAAGCATTTTCTGTGGACTTCTGGAAATCAATCGGTAAAAAAGCGCTTGTGAATATCATATTGAACGTTTTGAACATCGCTACTTCAGGCGACAGTCTTCTTCATCTCTCAACACGGGTGTTCCAACAACTACTTACCTGCAGAAGTTAGAAGATTGGCAGAAGAGCTTCGAAAGATTGACACTGATCATAGAAGAATCCACAGTGAAATAATTTTTGCTGGGTGTTGGTTACGATGAGAAAGCCGTAAGAAAATACAAAACACTTCATATATGGGAACACAAGCAAGGAATTCATTCAGTCAAGTAAGTACTGTAAACACAGCAGAACTGTCAAATTTATTTTTTTAATTTAAGTTGATTTTGATTTCCTTCACTCTGATTTTCCTCAAGCTCATATGCTACCAGATTATGACAGTCTTTGTGCTGTTAGAGGAAGCTGTTAGCCGTTATGGTCAAAATTCGATCTAAACACTAAAAGGGGAAGTACATTGCAAGTTTACTTACACTGCGTCATTTGCGTTTTGTTTTGGGAGTTGAGCCTTCAATAAAGTTGTCCTTTTCAGTTCTTTGACTTGTCCTTGTTTTTTGGTTTTCGCACTTTTTATGACTAAACACAGAGGGGCTGTAGGCTTCATGACTCATCAGACTTTACTCCACCACTGAAGTGTGCAGAACACAGTCATGTGTTGTCTGTCAGTGTAAAATTTTGACAGCGGATTCTGTGTAACCATGCTTTTTGATGCTAAGCCTCTTTAGGTATTCTATAAAATTTTAAATCAAGAAAAGTAATTTTCCCCCATGTGAATACAAAGAAATGACTGAGGTTATCTGACTTAGTACACAAATATAGTGCCTGGTCACCCCCCAAGTCACAAGGCATTATGGGTATGTGAAAGTAGAGAATATGTTGCTCCAAAACTTGTATGTACCTTTCAGCATTTATGGTGTCTTTACAAATGTGCAAGTTACCCATGCCATGGACACTAACACACCCCCATACCCCCAACAGATGCTGGCTTTTGAACTTTGTGCTGGTAACAATCTGGATGGTTCATTTCATCTTTAACATGAAGGACAAAATGTCTATGATTTCCAAAAACAATCTGAAACATGGACTTGGCAGACCACAACACACTTTTCCATTTTGCATCAGTCCATCTCAGATGACCCATGGCCCAGAGAATTTGGTGGCATTTCTAGACATTGTTGATATATAGTTTTCGCTTTCCACTTGTAGATGCAGCAACAAATTGTGTTCACTAACACCAGTTTTCCAAAGTGTTCCCAAGCCCATGGAGTAATATCCTTAATCCAATCATGTCAGTTTTTAATACAGTGTCACCTGAGGGATCGAAGGTCATGGGCATTCAATGTTGGTTTTCGGCCTTGCCCTTTATGTGCAGAGATTTTTTCTGGATTCTCTGAATCTTTTGATGATATTATGGATTGTAGATGATGAAATCACTAAATTCTTTGCAATTCTATATTGATGTATGTAGTCCTTATAGTGGTGAACCTTGCCCCATCTTTGCCTGTGAACAACTGAGCCTTTCATGGATGCCCTCGTCATATCCAATGATATTATCACCGAGTGTATATTTACAAAAAAAATAAAGTTTATCAGTTTGACCATAAATTGTCTTGCCCTTGCATTATATTCAACTGAATATAGGTCAAAAAGGATTTGCAAAACATTGTATTCTATGTTTATTTATTTTACACAGTGCCTCAAACTTTTCTGAAATTGGGGCTGTGATTAATATTCATTAGTTAAAAAAAAAAATTATACTACATCTAGTACTGCCTGACACCTAACCAAAATGCATGACCACAGTGCATGTATCAATTTAATTCTACAATTCTTCATGCAGTGATATATATATACACCCCTTGTGTGTAATGTCATGCATCACGCGATAATTTCTCCTGGGGGACAACCAGACACTGTCTTTCTTGTAAACAAGGCTTAATTTGTCTTAAATATGGTTCGTTTTTGCACTGTTTTTGGTTGTTCAAATCATTGAAATAGAGAAAAAGATAAAAGGTATTCCTGTCTCCCTGGAACTTTGTCTTGAACTTCTGATTGTGATTTAGGAACTTGACTTTGGCATTTCTTCAGAAAGGAAATATCTCTGATCTGGGAGTAGGAGACTTTTTTCAGAGCAGTAAGAAAGCAGTATGCCTTTTTGTCTGGAACTGTCAGTAAATCCCTTTGTTTCACTCCAGCTTCGAAAGCCCACAACAATGATGCTATGTGAGAACAACTCTCTCCAAGGCCTGCCATACAGTGTGCAGCCATGATCTTGCCATTTTTTCACTGACAATCCACAGAGTTAAAGGTTTTTTGGTCATTCTTTGCAAGTGGTTAACCTGGAATGGAATATAGGTTGTGTTCAGTCACGTGACTTTTGCTTGCAAGTTTACTTCTGGTGAATGAAGTGGTGGTCAGGCAAACCAATTTGGCTGCCATTATGCAAAGAGCCAGTGAAATTGTCTCTGGCTATTTTCGCAGTTTAGAGGCCAATACACAGTCCAGATACCTTCAGAAAGTTGCTCTTTGCAATGGGATAGATCCTTACATGCTAGTAAAGAAGGATTTTTTTTCCTATGAGTTGGAAAATGATCCATCTGTTGAGTTCCCTGACATCTCAAACTACCTGGTGTTGCAAACATCATTCTACATGGACAAACAGATGAAAACCTGGAAAAGCATGGAGGCATACAACTTTTTATATGTGGTTGGGTTAAAGATCCGTGGATCAAGATAGGACACGATAAATCTTGTATCATTTATGCCTGGGTAAGTAGGCATTTTTGGAATTTGTACACATCTTTGCGGTGGTTGCTAGGACCTACAAGTTTTAGTATCTGGTGTAAACAAACCCCAGCCACTTGATTCTCAATCCTGCCTGCTCTTCTCTTTTAGTAAATGATACTTTAAAAAAAATAAAAAATAAAACAAAAATGCAGTGAGAAGGTACATTCCATCATCTATGTAGATAACACTTGGCCACAAATCTACATCGTTACTCCAATCATTTTGGGGAATTTTGTACGGATCATAACGACTAATAAACTCTAATTTCTGCGTATATCTCTCCTTTGCTTCTGACTTAGATTATCCAAGTAATCCAGTAGTGAACCTTTTTTGGCTGTAGTTTTCTTCGAACTACAGACATCTGATATCTTCAATATTGCTTGTCTTGAGTATGTAAACAAAGTTCGCTTCTCTCCCAGGTCAAAGGTAGCAATGGTTTCTAACATACGTTAGTGTGACATCAGTGCAAGGGGTCTATACAGTACATCTATCTATCTATCTATCTATCTATCTATCTATCTATCTATCTATCTATCTATCTATCTATCTATATCTGTCTGTGTGTGTGTGTGTGCGTGTGTGTGTGTCATGTATCATTGCTGATATCAAATTCAAAATGAGCATATATTTTTCAAAAAACAATAAAACTTCTCAGTTTCAACATTTGCTATGTTGTCTTTGTAATATTTTCAGTGAAATATAGGGTTTCCATGATTTGCAAATCTTTTTATTTATGCTTTACACAGTGTCCCAACTTTTTGGAATTGGGGTTGTAATTAACTCAATGTACTTACAATGTACAAGAAAAATAATTTAACAGTGGCAGCATATTCAATACCAGGTTCCCCCATTGATAGTGAGAGTCCCTCAGAGGCACATGTGTATTCGGCTGTGAGCGATAAGCTCTTTGTTGTCAAAGAGTGATCCAGGTCCATCATAAGCTAAGAACACACTAAAGTACTAGTTTGCCTACGATGTTGTTCGGAAAAGCCACTTTAGCTGAATGATGGATCTTAAAAGGCAGTTAAAGATGCTCTTAGCCTGAAGAGGCTTTGGGGAAACCTACCCCTGAGCTGCTGATGTTGTATTGGTATTTTGTATTTGTGATTTTGCTACGTTCTGATTTTTTTTTACTAAGCTAGACAATAACAGGAGCTAAACTCAGGCCTCAAAAACTTTTAATGGGGTAAATTATTAAAACCTTGATAGACAATATACAGCTACAGTCAGAGATTTACATTCACTCATCATGGACATGAATGTCATGGCAATATTGGGCTTTCAATAATTTCTTTGAACTGTTTCCTTTAAGAGAGCTTCACTTGAACTGTTTTCTTTAACGTCTTTAAAGGAAGAAAAACAAGAATTTGGTGCACAAGTTTAAACTTATTTTGGGTTTTCTAAAACCAACACAGAGTCAAAAATATATGTACAGTACACTTAACTAGATTATTAATTTAGTATGCTGAATGTTCCAAAATGTCTTTCAACTTGCCAAGTGATCATGATTGACAACAGCTGGTAGTTTCTCTGTGCCAGCGTAAAAAGGGTTTGTTTGAGAAGCACAATTTTAAACTTGGGCATTTATTTATTTATTTATTTATTTATTTAGGAGGTTTTTTTTTGGGGGGGGCGGCAATCCAATGTTACATATCTGTGAGTGGAAAAAGTATGTGAACCTTGAGGTTTAGCAATTAATTTGGAGGTGAAATTAGAGTCAGGTTTTATTTCAATCAATGGGATGACAATCAGGTGTGAGTGAGTGCCTTGTTTTATTTAAAGAACAGGTATCCATCAAACTCTGATCTTCACAACACATATCTGTGGAAGTGTACCATGCCATGAACAAAGGACATTCCTGAAGATCTCAGAAAAAGAGTTGTTGATGTTCATCAGGCTGGAAAAAAAGTTACAAAAGCATCCCTAAAGAGTTTGGACTCCCCAATCCACAGTCAGACAGATGGAGGATATTGAAGACTATTGTTACCCTCCCCAGGAGTGATCCACCAACAAAGATCACTCCAAGAGCAAGACATGTAATAGTCCATGAGGCATAAGTATCAGCATAAGAACTTTATCCCATCTGTGAAATGTGGTAGTGTCATGGTTTGGGTCTTTTTTGCTGCATCTGAACCAGGAGAGCTTGCCATCACTCATGGAACAATGGATTCTGAAGTACACCAGTGAATTCTAAAGGAAAATGTCAGGACATCTGTCCATGAACTGAATCAAGAGAAAGTGGGTCATGCAACAAGACAATGACCCTAAGCACACAAGTCGTTCTACCAAGGAATGGTTAAAGAAGAATAGATTTAATATTTTTGAATGGCTATGTCAAAGTCCTGAGCTTAATCCAAACGAAATGTTATGGATGGACCTGAAGTGAGCAGTTCATTTGAGGAAACCCACCAACATCCCAGAGTTGAAGCTGGTCTATACAAAGGAATGGCCTAAAATTCCTCCAAATTGATGTGCAGAACTGATCAACAGTTACTGAAAATGTTTAATTGCAGTTATTGCTGTACAAGGGGGTCACACCAGATACTGAAAGCAAAGGTTCACATACTTCTGCCCCTGGCAGACATGTAATATTGGATCATTTTCCTCAGTAAATAAATGACCAAGTATTTTTGTCTTATTTGTTCAATTTGGTTCTCTTTTATCTACTTATAGAACTTGTGTGAAAATCTGATGATGTTTTAAGTCATATTTAGGGAGAAATATAGAAAATTCTATTGGGCTCACAAATTTTCAATCACCACTTCTAAGTGCTGTTTGTATAAAGTAATATATAACACATTACATGCAGGGGTTCTTTTAAGAAGCAGGCGTGTATGTGTGTGTGGGGGGGGGGGGGAGAGGGTAAATATAAAAGGTGCAAAAAAGCAAACAAAAAAAACCACAGTGGACTTCTGGTGGCAGCTGCTTTGTTGTCAGTGGGCCAACAATCTTCTTTCTATCAGGCCTGCAGTGTGTATGAGCCCACCAGGGAGCAGCAAAACACTTTGGGAAGGACTGTGGTTCATATTTATATACCTACAGCTTTACAGTTGACTCAGCACATGTAAAAGCTTGCTCATTACAGGTCAATATGTATCACCTACATATATACAGGTGTCAACAATTTTCAAGTGTAGATGGAATTACTTTACCTGTGCAGAGGTAAATGTTCTATCGACACACAAAGTTAATTTGTGCATTTACATGCACATATTTTAACAAATGCACATCATTTCTGCCTGTACAAGGAATGCTTTTCAGATCTGTCCTTTAATATTTTAATATTAAATATTTTAGCTGAAACTTCTTTAGAAATTTAGATCCTTTTGGCCTTCAGGAAGAAATCTGAGAGTGAGATTTCAGTAAGAAATCTTAGAAATCCCAACCTTCTTCCCTGATTATAGTTCTGATGTTACATACATGCTGTGAGCTCATATTTATGATAAAAACTTTGTGTAATTCTCTACCAGATCTCTGGATTTAATCAAAATGCCTAAAGTTAAAGCAGAAAAGAAATCTTGACAATACCAAGAGGTGAAGTCAAGGGATCATGTTTAACATTGAGCAGCATATTCTGAAAAATCCCTTGCTCATTAACAGCATTACTGAGAAGGCAGCCTTGCCTTGAGACCTACATTGGAACTGGAAGCAATAGTGGAGCTTCTGGAAAAGGCCAAAAAACTAGTCCCATTTGAGCTGGACAACAGGCTTGTAGCTGAATGTCAGAAACCAGTACAGTGCATATTGATGCTGATGAAGCTTCACATTTTGCTTGGTGATGTTTTGAAGACTGAACTGTCATTATTTGATGTATGTGTAGCAAATTTACCCTATCAGATATCACTACCATTTGTCTGCAATCTATGTCTTCATAGACTTTTCTTCAGATATTCAGTGCTGATGTTCCAGTGGTAGTTTGCCATGCAGTTGGTGGTGAAGCCTGGAGATAAGCTCTGCTGCAGATTATCTGTCAACACACAACTACTGGCCAGGGTCAACCACCTCATAAAGGTTGAAAATTAATTTCAGACCTCCTAAAGTGGAATCTACAGCTGTATAGTCAAGAAAGAACCAAAAAAATCCACCATCTTACATCAATTTTCAGGATTGGGACAGGCTTGTCAGAATTGTTTTTGTAAGAAAGAACAAAGCTCTGAGTGCAGCCTTCAAGTCTGCTGATGTTGAGCAGCTTTTGGAGAAGAACTACAGAATTCAGGGGCAGCACGGTAGTTAGCACTGTTGCCTCACAGCAAGAAGGTTCTGGGTTCAAGCCCAGTGGCCGTCCGGGGCCTTTCTGTGTGGAGCTTGCACGTTCTCCTTGTAGTGAAAAATGGGCATGATCAATGGACACTGAAATGAATTCATCTAGCATTCAACTTGGCTGGGATCCCCTTTTCATGAAGCTTAAACACAAGATGACTGGACTGTATATTGATGTTAATAACAGTGCATTTTATTTATAGTGTGCATTTCATTTAGATGTTAAGTTCAAGGTGCTACAATATTATCCTTAAATGTACAAACCATATTTTTTCACTGAAATTGTGTTTTTGATGACTTCAAGTTCAAAAGATCTTAAAAATAAACAAAGAGTAAACAGTGAATCGGGATGAATACAATTTAGATATATGTTGATTCTGTCTTTAAATGTTTCTGTATCCATGCACAGATCACAGTCAGATTTCTCATTATATATTCTTATTATATTTTCAGTGAAAAGCCAAAAAACTGAGTGTTGGCAGCTGGAAATGTTTTGTCTGATGTGTTTTTATCAGAAGAAGAAGCGGTAGCTTGTGATGTTTAGGGGAGGAAAACAACAACAAATTAAAATAGGCTACATTGCTCTGCAGAATTATTGATACGTTTCATGAAAATGAGCAAAAATTAATAAAAAGAATAACACATGCTATAGTTTACCAAAGGTAAACTATATGCCTCCAAGGTCTCCTGAGAGCCCTTCAGATCTGCTTCTTTACCTAATAAAAGCTATTAAATTTAATTTAGCTTTGCCATAGTAAGGTATATACATACATACATACATACATACATACATACATACATACATACATACATAATTGCTGGGGAAACCACTACAGCTTGCGCTAATTACAGTGGCCCCATTGTACCTAATCTGCTCGTCTTTGAACTGTGGGAGAAACCAGAGCATCCAGGGAAAACCGACACAGGCACAGGGAGAACATGCAAACTCCACACAAAAAGGCCCCTGTCACCCATAAGATTCAAACCCGGAACCTTCTTGCTGTGAGGAGACAGTGCTAACCACTGCACCACCATGCCACCCATTGCACACACTATTGCACTACTACTGCTATATTATAAATTCTATCAACATTACATCAGTGAATTCTGATAATATCACATTATAAAAGCTAAAATACATCACCATCAATCTGTGAAGTCTCCTCTCTTTCTCTCTCTCTCCCTCTATCTCTCTCTATTACATTATGGTATGTATTATTCTATTAGACATTGGATAGTAATGGAATCCCAGCTTTAGCAGTTTAAATGTTCAAACAATCAGTGAATCAAATAAATAAAATTATTTATTTAATAGTGTTTAAACAAATAAAGAAAAATATTTCTTTAATAGCTTTTTACTCTTGGTCAGCTTTTAAACAATAATTTCATAACCTGATTTCTCAAATAGCTTTGTAACATAGGGCTACTTTAAGTCATGGATAATGTACAGCGAGCAACTCTCGTGATTTTGGATTCTGTGTATAATGGTATCTACTACAACACAAACCAAACATAACTCAAAACTCTTCTGCACAAACAGGTTTTATTAAATATATTGCATACTATTTTAATGACACTTATTAACAACAATTGTGACTGATCAATTAAATACATAACAAACCTTAATTCACACAACAGTGATCCTCTGATTTGACCTGAGTATACCTCAGTGTGGTAAAAGCAAGTGTTTAAATGAATGAATTGTCAGTAGAACCAGTAACTCAGTAGTACAGATTTTGAGCAAAAGTGATCAACTCTGTTTAATTTTCACTCCAATGGTCAAATATTTTAATTTAAAAATTTCACAAATTAAATATCTACAGTGAACATTAGTTAAGAGGAAATATTTCTGATCCAGATACACACAAACACAACAGACACAGTCATGCACACAAGGACTTACACAGTATAGTTATGCACATTTACAATCACAAGCTAACCGAGGAGGTTTTAGCACAATATTATAACATATCTATTTTATAGAATGTGATTATTCTCCACTCTCATTTCTTTCTCTGCATTTCCTGGAAGAAGTCATTGCAGGCGACAGTCAGTGCTGCTACCAGTACCACAAATTCATTAAAATCGACTTCATTGTCTTTATTGGAGTCAAGATCATTCATGATCTTCTCCACGAGCAGAGGGTCCTTCTGTGACTGAGAGAGAGAGAGAGAAAGAGAGAGAGAGAGATTATTTAGACTTTTCTGTTGTGACAATAATTGGTAAAATGTTAACCATAACAGAATATGAATACATTATTCAAACTTAATAGATAATGCATGCTAAACAGATATGAATATGGATATGAGTGGACAGCTACAGGAAACTAGACAGTTGCAAGTTAGAAAAAGATCACATGATGTTTTTTCAATCTTCAAATGTACACTTTCAGTGAGCCCACGATAGTCTCAGATTCCTGTTCTTGGCTGATATAAGTGGAACGTGATTAGGTCTTCTGGTATTGCAGTTTATCTGCCTCAAGGTTTGACATATTGTACATTCTGAAATGCTTTTCTGTTCACTATGGTCAAAAAGAGTCGTTATTTATTTATTTATTTATTTATTTATTTGTTTATTTGTTTTGTTTGTTACTTGTGAAAATCTGAGATTTTTTCAAGTATGTTGATCTGTCTGTTTGTCCGTTTGTTTGTTTGTTTGTTTTTTGTCAACCTGGAACAGCCATCACTGAACAGAGGTGGTGGTCTAAGACATAATTTATCAGCCACCTACAATGCAGTCCTTGGCACACTTCCCAGACAACTGAATGCACACCAAAA